>JBBPFP011623196.1:0-19399 GCA_037974795.1 Kaempferia galanga
AAGAAAAAGTTGAGATTTATTGAAAATTACCCCTTGTTTTAAGTGTGGTCCAAAGATTCTCATGATTTTTGGAGTGATAGATAAAATGAATAGTTTACTAGAGCTTCACCTAATTAAATTTTTATATTCAAAATTTCAGAATATTTTTTAATTGATAAAAAAATTTAAATTATTTAATGTTTTTAGATATTATTGAACTCAAATAAGATTTTATTAATTTTAATTTTAAAATTTTTTATTACTGTTAGTTAATATTATATAAGTTATCCCTTCATTTGGAAAAAAATATTTTTTTTATAAGATTTAATATCTCTAACATTATTTTTAATTTTGGATTTATTATATCTTTCAGAACTTCTGATTTTGAAAATAAATATAAAGCATCAATACTTAACATAAAAAAAATTCAATTGAAAGTCTAAATTTCATTCTTATCAAATTATTTGTTTCTTTTAATTACACATTCTAAGATCGAATAACTTCTTATTTTTTCATATGTTTTGAATGTCAAGAATTATATTTTCTAGCAAATATATTTATACTCAAATAATAGAAAAAAAAAATATAGATACCTAATATTTTATCAAAATAAAAATGCTTAAAATTAAAAAAAATAATACAAACTTATTTGTGCCTTATATTTTCAATTTGATTATACTTTAAAATTTGATATTATTACCTGCATAAATATAATAGAATAATAAATGAATACTAACATTTATTTAGATTAATTAGAATGAGCATGGTAAAGGTGTGAACATTTAGAAAAATAATTGATCCAAATTATAAAAAGAGTAACAAATATCAACAATAAAAAATAATAAACCGTATCAAAAATCAAATAGTTTATAATTTGTTGTAGACATTAAAATGAAAAAGATGATTACGGAGCATGAGAATAGATTCAACTTTGATTTTTATTTTCTTTAAATTGCTAGTGTTTCTCATAGATGAAAAAGAGGGTTGGTCGTTAACGTTGCTTATGAATAAGTTATTCTTACTTCCTATTAATTATTATTGGGAAAGAGTTGAGCCTATTCAAGTGATCAGTTTCACACACACATATATATAATATTTTAAATTCATTTTTCCATTTTGTATCTTAGTAAGGGAAATTGGATATGCCATTTGATAGACTAAAGTATAAATTTATCTGAGAGACAAAAATAAGAGCGTATCAATTAAAGCACAAGGAGTATATTTATATTTATCCCAAAGAATTACATTAATAAATTTATTTTACAACCAAAGATAACACTAAGAGTGTAACATAGAATGATTACCTCTAAACCCTACTTAATGGATCTTTAGCATTTAGGCATCATATTGTAAGACGACTAATTGTGCAAACTCAAAGGGTTGTGTAATTGGGGAACAAGTGCATCAACTTGTCCAAGGCATCCGGCAAAAATCTTCGAGCAAACAAGTGACATGGTCTTCTCATTCCGTTCCATAAACAAGGTTTCCTCGTCTCGACTTTCTGCAAAAAGAAATGGAGTTTGTATTGTTCTTAGTTTTCATGTTTTGGAAGAATAATGAAATTATACTTATTTTGCTTTGATTTATATTGAGCCTTTTAGAACTAGTTGCATGAAATAAAATGTTTAAAAAAATCATCAAAATATATAACATGACAAATGACTAAGAAATGTAAGTTCTGAAATTTGTAGATGTTTTAAAATCCACAATGTATTAGTTCTTGACATGCATAATATTAACATGTTTCGATAGGCTTGAATGAATTGACTTGTAGATTGGTCGACACATTACCCCAAATTAGGAAAAGGTCAAGAAGAGTTTTTCATAGGCTTTACATTGTATGAACCACAAGAAAATTTCTTCCTGAAGCAATAAGATAATCAACTAATTGTCATCTTAGACTTCATATTTCTAGAAATCATGAAATATGTTTTAGATTGATCATTGCCTTGTAAACACACAAACGAAATTAGATTTTCTTAATGTGGAACATGAGAACACAAAATGATATCAACTTTGTCACAAACAAAGAGCATCGTTTTTGTACCATTTTGTGATCAAAATAGAGGGAGGGCACTAGACTAAAGTATGAAATAGAAGCAAGAGTTTGACATTCAAATAAATTATGTACAGTACCTTCTCATCACTTGTGACACGGAAAGTCTCATCAATGGACTGCCAATGCAAGCAACATCAGAAACATATATTAACACTAAAATTCCATTAAAGAAGGTACAAAATATTCCAAGAGTAGAAAGGAAGAGTGCGTACTCTTAGCTTCTTAAGAAGCCCATAAGTCACCTCCTTGGCCAAGTAGGATTTCGGATGCCACTTTCCTTCAGACCAATCTACGTGTGTCGTTGACCAATTTGCAATGCCAGTGGGATCAAACATCTGCGTAATAGAGACCAATGTTAGACTGGATACCAATCTCTATCATGGCATGGGTGCCAGATCCAAGTGTATGACATTGTTATCTCTAAATTTTTCTACATGTAATCAATATAGATATCGAGTGACTACTCAAAGTGTCAATGTCCAAATGTCACTATTTGACATGGGTATAGAGAGGACAGACGAGTCCAAGAATCAAAGATAAAGATATACAAGTGAAAGTCAAATTTCCAGATAGATGGATACTTGCAATACAAACGTTGATGAATGCTCACCGTGAATAGAGTTGGCAGGTAGTGTTCATAAGAGTAGCAATTGTGTCCTTCAAAACCTGGCTGCAAGTTTGAAAGATGTAACAGTGTGACTATTGTTACTACCTTTCTTTAATGTATCACGTCATTCATACATAGAATTGAATATGCATACAACATACTTCCAAAGCAGCTATTTAAGTGACATAACCAGGTAATCAAGAACCTACGACTAGAATTATCAAAATTGAACAAAATTATAAACTTTAAAAGCGTTTACTTGCTATTAATTTCATAAATCAGCAATAATAACTGAAATGAAACTCGTGAAGTCACTATGGCAGAGCAGTCCAAACATAGCTTATTTTGCCTTAAAAGAACAATCAAATTACTCATCTATGCAAGCAAGCAAACAGAATGTTTGTAAAGATTCTCATAACAGATAGACTACATCGAAATGATTATTGTCAAATTTAGAGTGAAGAAAAAGTTGAGATTTATTGGTAATTGCAAAGGAGACTCCAACCGTTGTGTTTCATTGTTTGAAGTGTGGTTGAAAGATTCTCACAATCTTTCGAGTGATAGAACTTGAAACAAATGGCAGAAAATTTGATTTAACCACGGCATAAAACAAAACTTAAATCATATCTTGATCTATCAAATAAAATGACTAATCTAGTTTACCAGAACTTCACCTAACCAGTAACAACTACACGTGACCCAATTTCATGAAAGCAATTTTCTGCCTATTATTCCACCATTGAGGGCATTAACCCCATATAAAAAGCAGAAATAGAGAGGTAGGCAACTTAAACCTTGCAATACATTCTGAACTTTGTGAAATAAAGGTTGTCTGCCATCATTATTAATGCGTGTTGACGCTTCATTGAGAACCACTGCAATATGGGTAAGGCTCAGCAAGTCATAACAGAAATAATTTTGTAAATGTAATAAATACACACACATAAATATATATGTAAATTTTCAGATTTAATATATATGATTTCTAGGAAAAGACCAGGTGCAAAATTAGCATTGGACTACAATAGTCCACTTGCTCTCCTTCCCTTCTTATTAAGACATAATTCACCTTCATTTGCTGCAACTTGTGAACGAAAAATAAGCTTACTTGTGAACCCTTTTTGAAGTCCTTCTGCTCAATCTCAGGCATCATTTGCTCACTATATCTACCAGTACCATGTGGGCCAGGATCCAAAAAGCTGTAACAATATCAAACAAGTTACTGGAAGTACAGTGAATCAGTGTGTCAAAATCAGAGGTCATAACATCATGATAAGCCAGTATTTATGAATATAATTTATATGTTGGTTTCGAACAGTCTGCAACTGCTAAAAATAGTTAAGTGGAGAAAATCTCAGTAAATCCTTTTGCATCCGCAGATAGAAACCGAACCATACTTGTCAATGAAGCTGACATTTGTTCCCATCAGATATTTGTACACATAATCAAAGTTATGTAACGGAATGCAGCTGCCAAAAAGGATGTCAGTATGCATTTAACACTAGTTGAATAGGACTGAAATTACTTCAGAATTCAACCACCTGTCAGAAAGCAAAACAAAATGTTGATTATCAGGGTCTTGAAGTGCGTATGCTAGGAGCCTTTTTTCTGCCTCAACCATAGATATTTTACCCCATAAAACCTGGATGCACGCACATATACTCATTTAAAATATTACCTGAGGGTAAAAATTTGCTAAAATGTGAAGAGAAATTGTATCAATAATAAAAGCAGACTTTTCTTAGCAGTTGGCAGATAATAGTTTCTAATTGTATTAATGAATAGAAACAAGGTTATCCTTCGATATCAAAGGTGGAAATCTTAATTTTAAGAGTTTCCGTTAGGTAAATAACAAAAAGGAACTTTCCTGATCACAAAAGATCATGTTTAGGGATTGACTCAAAAAGTAGGATATATCCTTCAAAGTTCCAGTTGGCAGTCCGAGGCAAGTGATTCACTTATGAGACTGAACAAATGGATTACAGACTTTCAGCATATTAGCTAATAGCTACAATTATAACCCAAGTTTCGACATAGAAAATGCACAAAAGTTATAGTTTAGATGCATTTTCTTCCACAAAAATTCTACGACTTTCATATAAGATTTCAAAACACACATATATAATTGGTATGCACAGACTCATTGTACAGCGAAGTGTGGGATACAAAGACATATGGAGTGCGTACATAGTCGATATTAAAGATAATAAAAATATTTATATTGATAAAAATGACTAACTTTCATGCAATAAAATATATTTTACTTATCTATGTGTCCAATTCATACTTTGACCTAGAAAAAAAATTAAACATATACTTGAAAACACATGAAAATAACAATATTAATGAACAATGTAATATTGATCACATATAAAAAGTACACATGTAATCAGTATCCAAAGAGTTTCACTTGCAAAACAAGTGTTTAGATTTCACACTTAAGAGATACAAGCTACAAGATGGTAGGTAGCTTAAGGTTTTAAGAAGATTGAGTTCAACCGAAATTGGATCCAAACACCAAATAAGTTTCATTAAGAAAAACAAACTGAAAATGTAGATTGCATATGCCATCTGCAGCAATATGTGGCCTTTCAAGATCTTCAAAATATCAGTTGCAGCAGCAAATGGAGCCCAAGCAGTGGCTTTTTTGAAAATCATGTTTTTGTCAATGGTATCAGTGAAGTTTCTCACATGGAATTTGTATAATATAATTGCAGCTATTAACATTTGCACATGAATAACAGGTGGTCCTTTTGATGTAGCTTCTCTCTGCTCATGCTTATCTTCTAGATAAAGGTTTTATCAGGATAGTAAACATCATTTCAGGCATTGTAATGATCATCTTACTTGAAGGGATGTGTATTAAACATTGGCATGTCACCTACTCAGATTACAAGCATTAGACAAGTTATCAAGATTATTTGGATTTATATCTTTATGCTGTATTCGATTGTAACTCGTGTGCATGAAAAACATCAAGCTAAGAAACCTTTGCACTCTGAATATCTTTGCCAGAAAAGAATGAGCTTGCATATGCAGATTTCTGTTGTGATGAATGAACATATATTGAAAATCTCCCTTGGTGGCCCTGTGGAGAAGATTTAGCCATAAGTAGTCAAAATTTTTTTCCTGCCACCCATTTTAAACAGTTATATGTCATCTTAGATTGTCTAGCATAAGAATGTGAAGCAATGTAAATGAACCAAACGTGCATATGCTAGCTTGATATTCGGTAGTAAGAGCTTGTTTATGTTCCATGTACTATACAGAATGAATAAAACTTTAAGATATTTTTAACTAGTGTGTATATTTTTAACTAGTGTGCACAGTTTGTTGACATTCACCAACTAAGCTTGCAAATAGCTTAGACTAGTTTACAAGGTCATTATAGCTTCTTTATTAACTACTTAGCTCACTTATGCATATGGAAAAAAAATTATGGATGCGAAATGTATAACACAGTGTTTGTGTTGACAGATATATGAAATACTTATATCTGTATTACTACTTGCATGTATTCCTTGATACTCTAAAAATTCTAAGGATCTAAATTATCTATATGTGAAACACACTATAAAAAAGATAAATTCCATTTATCAATAACATTTTAGCTAAATTTTCACAAAGCTTGTCTCTAGTGGAGAGTGATGAGATTTTAATTAAATATTCTTGAAGATAAAATTTTGAGTTAAACTCAAACTCCTTTTTTCTGATAACAAGCTTGAATATACTTGAGCATGGTTCTACTAAGCTCAGCTCCTTTGAGTCCTTACAAATTAGGTCCTGGCTTTCGAGCAACAAAGATCCAAATAGCATCATAAGTAAAACTTGTAAGAGGTCATCAGGTGGTTGGACATAAATGGTTCAGAAAGGAAAAAATTGTCAATGGAATGCAGAGATGGAAAAACGCATGCCAACAAAATGTACAAACAGATTAATGCAAGTGCTAGAGACGATACACAAGGTAAATTGGTGGAATAAGACTGAATCACAAAGGGATAATTTCAGCGAATACATGATAAATTGCCATATTTTGTCTTAGAGCTTGCCCACTTAACGTTTTAGCATTTTACTATCTTAATTCAGGTTGGAACTTGAAAGTGTTTTAGTAGGCATATATATGTAGGGCGCTATCTACAAAATACTGATTCCCATTTCGATGAGAGACACAACAAGGGATCTGAGTCATGGAAGCTGTTGATCAAATTAACACTCATTTGGCTTACATAAAAAATAACTGCTTTAACAATTGACGACATGTCTAAAGTAAGACACAGAGGATAATAAGCAAATTTTCAATGGGTCTAATTTCAGTTTTAAAAAATGGCATTTATCCTATATCCTCCACAGATTTGGCATTTACAAGAAACGAAGAATATGTATGATTCATTGTTTCTGGAAGCCAAATAGAATCAAGGTGTCTGATACATTAAAAATGTCAGCTTATTACTGGCTCATCTCTTCTCCACAATGTAGATGCATTGTTGACAACATATCACCAAAAAAAAAGACGGCTATTAACAATCTTTCATTTTCTTATTTTCAGATGAGCCATTATTTCATCTATATGAATAAATTGGCACTGTTTCTACATCATGAAAAATTTGAATCAACTAAAGTAAAGGCCGTTGGAAAAAAATCAATAAAATAACAGCCACGTAGATTTTGGTTAATCGCTTCAACAAAAAATGGTGAGGTAAAAAAGACACATCATCTATGTCTTGTCTTGCAAAATGGGAAAAACTATAGCGCATCACCGGTCAAGGAAAAGGCAGATTAAAATTAGAGATATACCTGAAAAAATTTCTCCCAAAGTCTTTCTAAAGGCAATGGACCAGGCGTCAAGAACATGAAAGCAATCTTGGGATTCTTTGGTTGACGTAATGGCATAGAGAGTATATTCCTAAAGACAATATGTGAGATAAGCTCCTCGTCAGAGAGTTCCCGTGCTACAGGGGACATCCCATCCTCTGAGTACCATCTAGGAGGGTGGACATATGCACTGATCAAGTAGACAAAAACCAAACATAATAAGATGATTATCCATTTAGGTAGCCTTGCAGTGGGTCTTGTGCGTGTCACTGGCATAAGATGCCTCCCATTGCCTAGATGCCACGACACTTTCATCTTCTTCTCATTAGAACAGTCTGAATATACTTATTTCTTTGTTAACCAGAGCACCAATAACATTTGCATCCGGAAGGATTAGCAAAAAACCATACTCTACTGAAGAGCTCTAAGTTATCGCCTTCTCACCATTCAACTGCAAGCAAAATGCAAGCATCCTTTGCATGTCAAATAACTGAATTATAAATATTTGCTGCAGGTAAGAAGCAAAAGTGGGTTCATTTTACTATCAAGCCTCACCCAACACATGCCACAGACAATTGAATAAGATAAAGGATGCCATCATAGGCCAAAGATTAAAACTTAATAAAGGAGATAAAATGGTCCCTTTTTTTATACTTCCAAATCCATTTTTTTTATAAAGCTATAAATCATTCTATTGCTTATAGGGCACCTTAAGGAAGTACACAGCTAAACTTGAACTCAATGATGAACGAAACGTGTAGGTTATTAAATGAAAGGAATCGACAGACACAGTGCGTATACTTTTTCCCCATCGATTCTTTCGGTTTCACGACCTCACCAGAACTGTTTCCAATAAATTCATATAAAACGTTAATTAAACCGGCAGCCAATGAGAGAATCTCGATAAAGTCACATCTACCGGCGGATTTCCGGTCACCAAGCTCAAAAGCTTTAATCGAAATCCAAGTTAGTGGGATAGGATTAATGGTGTGATATGCATGGTTTCCGGAAGCGATTATACAAGCAACTACCGAAGACGCCACAGAAGAAGCGATTCTTCGCCGGCTCCCCTCATTCCTTGCCCTAGACCTCCAAATACAATCCTCCGATCGGCAACAAATCGAAATCAAATAAAACCGAACAAAACTAACGGAATCAAATGAAAACACCAAAGAAAAATCCAAAGCGCAAACCTTTCGTCAAAAAGCACGAAGAATTAGCAAGGAAGACCGTGAAGCGATCGCAGCTGAACTAGCTCCGCAAACCGCAAGGGAATCGAGACGAGCGCAGATCCAACGAAGGCCACAAGTGTAGAAGACGATGAGAAATGACCCGACTGGAGGCCATTAGCAGAGGTACTTAATTATAGGTCGAGGATAATTGCTCTTTTCGGGCTTGGAAATATTATTTATATTTATTTAATAATCTCTTGACCTCCATTCTTTTTAGGGCCGTGTATTATTTTCTTAAATTATATTGAAAATCTAAAATTAATTACAAACTTTCTAAATTTTTAGTTTATCGTGCATTTATTTTTAACAGACTATATTATCGATTTTAAATTTATAAGAGCCGCAATTGTGTTCCTCAAAACCTGACCTATGAATGCTGAACAGAGTTGGCTAGTGATGTTCATAAGAATAGCAATTGTGTTCTTCAAAATGTGATCACAAATTTGAAAGATGCAGCAGTGTGACTATTATTAATCCCTTTTTAATTGTATCACATCATTCATATATAGAAATGGATATGCACACACACTTTCAAATGAGCTATTTAAGTGGTTTTAACCCGGTAGTCAAGAACCAAGATTAGAGTTATCAAAATTGAACAAAAATTTAAACTTTAAAAGCGTACATCTGCTATTAATTTCATAAGTTACAAATAATAATGGAAAAGAAACTCGTGAAGTGGCGATTATGGATGATCAGTCCAAACAACTTCTAATAATAATTGGGGATTTTACAAAGAACTTTTGATTTTTTACTAAGTTTAGAATTATGATATTTACAAATTTAATATATTGATATATAATGTTATAGTAAATGGCTGCAAAAAAATTATTTCAATACGTGTGCCTTGTAATAGAATATTCCTTGGACTCTTATTTTCCAAATACATTTATTTTTTATAACAAATTTTTTATTATTCTCAAAAACAACTTGCATAACCCTTCGTAATATTATTTATATTTTTAAATTCTTTGGTGTGTGTAAATTTCTTTTAATTGATTTAAGTGAACTCTCAATCACCTATTTTTTTTCAGTAACTAATAATATAGTAATTAAAAAAAGAATAATATTCTAATTAAATAGAGGATTAATTAGCCATCAAAGATTGGCTCAGCTATTTGAGAAAACCTAATAATAATGATCAAATAAATAAATAAATAAACAAAAATTCATTACCTGAAGCAATACACAAGTTTATTGTACATAGTTTATTGCATAAAATTAAGGCTCCAATGCACTGAAACAAACTATCTATGGCTAAAAGAGCAACACCATGTGTTTGATTTATTACAGTGCCTCAAGAAATTAGGGTTTCATCCTTTGTGAATTAACACAATTTTGTAGGTATTGACAGAAATAGCATGCTCAAGAACATGCGAAAATTCTGAAAAGATGAACAGGAGCAACAGCGCAATTGGAGTTATTTCCGCCTCCCCTTGACTGCATGGGAGATGATCATCGCATTTCATCTTCGAGGTTGCGGAATCCAATGCTAAGATCATCATACAGTTTCTTGAATTTTGCCACGAGAGCTTCCTCACCTTCAGCAGGATCTTCAAATTTTTGGGACCTAAGGCAAAAACATAGTTGAGGCTTCAATTGATAAGATCCAAAAACTAGTGTGTAAAAGCTTGCTACTTACACTAGTCGATAGAAAAGGTCGCCCAACCGATGCTTGATGACGGTGTACGTGATTTTTTGGCCATCAGAACCTGCTCCTCTCTCCACAGCCTGAAAATTTAATGAAAAAACAAAACTTCAGGGAATGAACTTCTGCCACCGAAACTCTTGTACTGCCAGTGAAATTGGTGAGTTGGTGGTGGTGTGTGTGGGGGTGGGGTGGGGTTGGGGGTGGTGGTTTAAAATGGATGATCATAACGCAACTTAAATTGAATATCAAGTGACAACTTAGCTTAGTCTCAAATAAGGATGCAAGACATAAGTATGCCATGAATTACTAAAAATAGTAGAATAGGGTAGGGACTACCTGGTTTGCCAGAGTATTAAAATGGATAATGTTACGCATCATCCAAACTGATTTGTAGAAGGGGCAGAATTTGTCATATCTATTGCAGAAGTTGGGAATTGGTTAGCTTGAGGAAGAAAAAACAATTTTGAGATAAAGCTGTGTCAACAACTGATTATGTCAAATTCAACTTACGGAGTAAATGCATTCTGAGCGAGATAATCTTCACGTAGAAGCTTTGCAGTCTCCAACGTAATCTTGTCAGTTTCTGCCAACGCATCTTTACCAACTAGCTGCAGCACCAGAAGCAAAAATCAAAATAACTTTTTCCATATGCTAGCCTATTTGTGGCATAAGGTATTATCTTTCGCAGATTAGTAAAAAAAGCAGCTCCATAAATCAATTGAGGCTTGAAAATGTCAGGCATTTAATCAAATTCCATGCAAAAAGTTCCACAAATACATCATTTTCAGCCATTGATATATGCTGAAAAGAATTACCTGCACAATTTCATTGAGATCATCTTCTCTCTGTAGCACCTCTCGAGCCTTGGTCCTAATGTCGATAAAATCTTGATCAAATTTCTCATAGAAAGACTCCAAGGCCTGCAATACAAGTGAGGAATTGGGGTATCTTGATATTGCTTCAATAGAATTTTTGTCACATTTGCATTAAATAAAGAAACTTCAAGTCTAGTAATTTTCAAAACTGTAACAGTAAGGGGTGAACCTTTGAGTACTTGGAATATGAAATAAGCCAATTCACTGATGGAAAATGCTTCCTCTGGGCAAGTTTCTTATCTAGACCCCAAAAGACCTGGATAGAATAAAGAGCATGACATCAATGGTACTTGGAAGGATAATAGAAGTCAATGGAGAACAAGAAAAAAAACTTTCATACCTGAACAATACCAAGGGTAGCAGACGTAACTGGATCGGAGAAGTCACCTCCTGGAGGGGAAACAGCACCAACAATTGTGACACTTCCAGTTCGGTCTGGCCCACCCAGACATTTCACTTTACCAGCACGTTCATAGAAGGAAGCTAAACGTGCAGCAAGATAGGCAGGATAACCACTGTCAGCTGGCATTTCAGCCTGAGAAAGAAGAGATTAGCGATTTAAATAGGAAACGTATTACAAGTAGAAATCAATTTTGGAACAGTGGTTTTTCACAAGAGAGAGCACATTGGCATTTGGACTCAATCTCCTCTGTTTTAAAACAACAAACATCTGTTGCTATGCATCATTTGCCTTAACCAGTTTTTTTGTATTTGTTAATCGCGACACAGAATAAATTTGCAAGAAAGGTAGTTGTGATCCATAAGTTATACTTTAATGTGAAAATATGAGGGATAATAAGTTCAGATTCCATAATAATTTCCTATTAATAATTGTTAAGGCTAGGATTGGGAAAATTTCCATACTGTAAAGTTTCCTTTAGGGTCCAATTACTTGAATGGAAGATACAATGGAAAGAAGGAAAGGTGCCAAAACAATGTCAATAAATGATGAAGCTCCCTATGTAATTTTGTGATCATTTTCTTCCTTTCCCTCATATCTTCTATCCAAGTCATGAGAACCTTTAAGGTAATTACAAAAACCTTAAATAATTTATGTACAAGGAAATAAAGAAAAATTACCAGTCGTCCTGAAATCTCACGCAAAGCTTCTGCCCAACGGGACGTAGAATCAGCCATCATACTAACATTGTAGCCCATATCTCGGAAATATTCTGCTATTGTGATGCCTGAGGAATTCCAGGTTGGTACCATACATTACCTTAGAATAGTTGAAAAAACTTGCCCACAGAAGACAAAATGCATGGTGCAACATTATAGAATCCTTCATCGAGTTCTTAATCATAGGCATGGTGACATGTTGGAAGGTTTTCGTGTGTGATGGCAGAACTACCACTGGACACATATCATCAATTAGGGATGACCCTTAGGAATTGATAGAGACATTAACCCTTAAGTAGGGTTGATTGTGATACCAAGATAGTCGCATTTAATGAGTTGTGCGGTTATTGTGATACCCAGATTAATCACATTTAATGAGTTGTGTGCTAATGAAGGGGATTTATGAACTTAAATGCATGAACTACGAATAACTTGGGCCTAAAAGATTATGAGACAGTGATTCTATCAAGTTAACAGATTAGTAGTCTCATCTAAGTGGATTGTGACAATTTTAAACATATGACAAGCAAAAGAAGTTTGAACCCTAATGAATGAGGGGAAACTCATAACTGAAAAAGCTGCAAGAACTCTAGAAAAATACACTTCTGGATCAAAAGGATGAATCCACATGAGATTCTCCTTGCAGGACAAAATATTAGTTTTTATTGTGTAAGTGGAGTACGAATTCTTATTTCAGATAAAATCTATACAATTATGGCAGTCAGAATATTGATGATAACACTTATCAACTTGAGCTGGTAGTAATGCTATTATTTAGCATATTTCAGTTCCAGTAAGTTCACTTGAGAATAATGATAAGAAGAATATTTAGGTTCAACTCAAGATGCATACATTCAACCTAACTATGTTTATGCAAATTCTCAAGAAGACCAAGTTCCTGACTAAAATGTATATATGGCAACTAAAAGATGGAATAAGGAAATACTATAACTAATAAAAAGGTCTGATATCCTCGTGTAGAACTAATAGTCTACCACAATTGACTTCCAAACAGTTATTGACATCTTCAATTTCATTTCTTTTACTAAAGTCCACCAAATACTAGAAAATTATGTTATATTCACCATATAACAGTATATACTTCTAGATTCTAATCTCTTTCCATGTGATCTATCTAGTGGAAGTTTTAGACCATTCTAAGACAATTGGCAATGTTGATTACTTATTACATGACTGAAACAAATATGAATAAGGTGATAACAGATTCATTTCTTGAGATGACGAAGAGCATAATAAACAGCTGCAGAGTCAAGAGACAAATTGAGGGGCATCTTAATCTTAGCCAAATTGAATTTTGAATATCTTATATTACCTGTATATATGGAGGCTTCACGAGCAGCCACAGGCATGTTGGAGGTGTTTGCTACAAGTGTTGTCCTCTTCATCACAGACTCTTCACGACCATCTGGTAACGTCATTGTCAGTTGTGGGAAATCCATAAGCACCTGGAGATTGTTGTATGTGGAGTCAGGTAATTATTATGAATTATCAAGTATAGTACAAGGACATGGTAACAAACCTCAGCCATTTCATTCCCTCTCTCTCCACATCCAACATAAACCACTGTGTCAGAATTAGAGTACTGCAAAAGTTGATAAATATGAGATCAAAATTACATAAGAGAAACAAATTACTGTTTCAAACATAATTACCTTTGAGAGTGCCTGGCTGATGACTGTTTTTCCACAACCAAAGGCACCAGGTATAGCACAAGTGCCTCCAAGAACAGAAGGAAAGAGAGCATCTAGTACACGCTGGGAAAAAATACAACTTAGCATGATAGGTACAAGAAAGATAGAACAATCCTTTGTGGTATCAACATACTAAATAAAAGCATAATATAATCCATAGAGGAAGCAATAATTTCTTCATGGGTTGATATGTTACCTGTCCAGTTAATAGAGGTGTATCGGCGGCAAGCTTTGCTGAAACTGGCCTTGGAGTACGTACAGGCCAAGTCTACAAAAGAAAAAAGTGAGAGAAAAAATTCTGCTTTCAGGAAAACAGAGATTGGAACAAGAATTGAAGTTATTAACCTGGAGCATAGTGAATTTCTTGGTAACTCCCTGAAACTCCAGCTCCAGAACTATATCCTGCATGTACAGTGGTAATTAGAAGAAAGAATTCAACAGAAGAAGTAACATGAGTTGATTGATAAATGAACAGGCATATATAGACAAATTCATGGTCACTAACATTCAGATTGTATTGACCAGCTGGGGCAATATAATTTATTTTTCCCATCGAACCAGGAGGAAGAGCAACATGATGCTTCATAAGTGTATTCTCAAAGACAGTCTGCATGTTAACATAGTGAACATTAGGAAACTGAGAATCTAAAAAAACACAAATAGCTAGTCAATTTGTCCAAAATGCAGGTACTTACTGCATATAAGTCTCCTCCAGTCAGATGATCTCCAACGCCTGAAAGAAGAGGAATAACAGATCAAGCTAAAAACAACCAAGCTACTTGAAATAAGATGGTAAACAAAGCAATTTTGACATGGGTGGGTTATTGGTTTCTGTCTAACTACCTAATTTCCCAGGCTCAAATTCCCACAACGTATCTTTGTCCAAGGCAGGGACAGAAACACCTCGAGGGATATAGACATCACCAGATTTTATAGCAATAGTCTTTAGTGGCCTCTGTAATTAGGAAGGAACATAAAGTATATTAAAGAAAAACTACACAAATATGATAACGACAGAGCTCTATGAATCAATATGGTCACCAATAACCTGAATCTTTTCATATGTAAGAACAGAAAAACACCACAAATTTGAAGCCTCTAAGAAAATAGAGGCAACTATCAAATGATGCTTATGAAATTTAATTGAACAACTGGGAAATATAAGTGGCAATAAGACAACGCTTGTCATATCCAGCCACAGTGAGATAATGGACAAAATTCATCTTTAAGTGTATAGACAAATCACTGCAAGCAACAATACAGTACTGAAAGTTTTATCCATTCTTCAACCTGAATTCCATCAAAAATGTTTCCCAAGATTCCAGGTCCTAACTCGACTGAGAGAGGCTGCAAGATAGCAATAACCCAGAGGTAAACTCAAAGAATATTCGTACACATTCTTAATAGTTAAAAAAATAAAAATAAGACTCATCACCTTTCTAGTACGCAAAACAGGGTCATTGACCATCAAACCGGCAGTTTCTTCATAAACTGAAATTCAATATCAATAAGAGAGAGAGATAACATCTACTATATCCTATGAAACAGAATATTATATGAAAGAGGCAAAAGGAATAGAAAGTTGAATAAAAATAAATAAAAAATACCCTGGATAGTAGCTGAATCACCCTCCAAACGAATAATCTCCCCAATAAGATTATCATGACCAACACGAACAAGTTCATACATGGCAGCACCACCCATCCCATTAGCTACGACAACTGGCCCAGAAACCTGAAATTTTGCATATGTGAGGAGACAAAAATAATTCATCCCTAGTTCTCTATGATTTCACTTGTTTCAAAAGAAAACCACAGACAGACATCCATTTAAGACCTCCTCTGAAATATAGAAGAACATATAACAAACAGTAAACAAGTTGATAAGCAAATATGAGATATCCAGGTGAAGATATTAATTCCAGTTAACAAAAATCAAGTAGGTAACCCCAGTTACAATTAGTCTTGACAATGGGCTAGTTTAGAAGATGGGCCAAGATTCCTTGTTTGGATGAAACATGAACTTAGCTTTGGTTACAACTCAAATGAATATTTGGAGTTTCAACAAGACTGGACTTGGAGATTATGCAATGGAAGTATTATTCACCTACATCCAGTCACCCAAAACTTGAAAACAATTTTTAAAAGAATGAAAAACGTTGATGATTAAATTAGAAGTAGAAAAGTATCGGATTGAAGTATAACAGCTCCACTTGCACATTGAGTAAAACTTGAGTATTTCCTGTGGTTGACAAAAGTGCTAGCAATATTGACAAACCATAGGAAAGATTTCAACATCATAGAGCTGATCAACATTTACTAGAGATTTCAGTTTCATCTCAGCCTTGAGCAATGTATTTGCCAAAACAAATGTGATTGTAGTGACAGACACAAATTCAGATGTAGAATCAAATAGAACCAACCATTTACTTGACCAAGGCATTATATGCATATGATCACTACACCTGAACTGATATTCTATTTGAATCTTATAGAGAAAAATAACATAAAGCAATACTTAATAACATAATACATGATATGAATGGTACATAATAGAATTACCAAAATCAGATCAACACTTGGTCGAATCATATTCTTAACACTATGTATGAATCTATTAGATTATTAATAAATAAAAAATCATATTTTTTAATACAAAAATAATGAATAGTAAAATCAATCATATAAACATATTTATTAGTATAGATTACTAACTAACACTAGAACATTAACATATTATTTTAATGAAATTGTATTATTGTTTGATACCCGAAGTTGTAGGGATACATCTAAATCTTAGTTTTTTATCTAAAGGAGAGTTTTAGGCTCGACAAAGGCTATTAGGTATTGATCAATCAACAATAAACACTCTTGATCAAATGGTGAGAGATAGAAAGAAAGACATTGGCGAGGTGCTGATACTAGCACTAGTGGCAGTAAGGTTGAATTAGTGATCATCAATTTTATGGTCAATCTTGAGTTGTAACAAGACTGAGCACTTTAAACCAGTAACGGATCAGTGAGAAGTTGTCTCTCTCTCCTACATGAGCTTGCTAGGATTAAAGCTAGTATCAGTGGGAAATCCGCTCAATCAGTCTAGATCTCCAAAATTCACCTAATTTGACAATTGATACCGTTTAGTTAGCTACATTCAATTTCTAGTAAAATCTAACTCCTTTCTAGCTAATTTCTTTGAATTTTCTTTTTTTTCAAACTTTTTAAAGAGAAGCCTGATTTTTCAAGAAAGATTGAATCATTCAATGCAGATACTTATCCAACTCAAGCAATATGCATCAATATTTGATGATTTTGATTTTTAACAACAATATTCCCTGATGTAAAGCTCAGATTTTCATCTCTAGACCTTTCTATCATATCTTAAATTAGGTTTCATATTTCAGTGTAACACTAGTCACATTTCAATTAGAATATGGGTAGATCATTTATCTTGAAAACTAAAGCTATTAGCATTTTTTACTTGTTATGGGTGGCTTAGAATTCCTAATTGTCTGCTCACGTCAAATTGTCCTCAATGATGTCCTAACTCTCTACAAAAACTAAACCATGTTTGCTATTCCATTCCAACTACCCTTAGGCTTACCCTACCTCCAATTCTGCTTCTACAAAGCCAGCTAAGGGAACTTAGTTGTGATCTATTTCCTAATCTTGGTCTGAATTTTCCAATGGATTAGCCATTCCCTCTTCACATGTGGATGAGCACACCAGACTAGAGCAATTTTGGCAAAAACCTAACATCTAAATTGACAAGTATATATTACTAAAACAAGTAGGATTTGAACACGGGGCCTTGTGTCTCGTTCTGTGCCAGACTTATTGGTTGAAAACTTATCACGATTCACGAAAACTCCAACCACTGGGAGAAGGATTAATCTGTGCATAAATTCTTAACAAGGACTACTATCTGACCCCTCTTCTATCCAGACCATATCCTATCACAAAAGCTCCAACTATTAGGAAAAGGATCAATCTGTGCATTTAGATTCTTAACAAGGAGTACTAGCTGACAACCTGTCCGTACCAGACCGTATCCTGCCGCGAAAGTTCCAGCTAGGAAAAAATCAATTTGTGCATTAAGATTCATAGCAAAGGCTACTATCCAACTCCTAGTCCATCAAATCCTATGTACTACGGCATAGTAAATCGATTAAAAAAAATTCTAAGAATCAAGAGAAAAGGGAAAACCCCAAAAGCAAAAGAAACCCCGCAAAGATGCAGAGAACAGACTCGGTAGAATCACATGCGACTTTTTAAAGGAAGTGAACTCGAGCGATGCACAAATCGATCACCTTTCGGACGTATCCATACTCGCTCTCCTTCTCGGAGTCCTCGAACGTGGTCAGGCGATCGCCGTAAGCCATCACGGAGAATCGATGAAGTGCAAATCGAGAGAGGAATCAGATCTGGAGATGGCGATGCGAACTGTGACAGATCGAGCTTGAGAAAAGAGAGAGAAGACCTAGAACACCGGACGTGCCCCAGACCCACAACACTCGTTGTTTATGGACGGAAGACGGAGTTGTCGATTACCCGGCTTGTTATTGGGTTAGATCAGGTCGGACCCACTATAAAACCGTGAGGGTCGATTCTCGAGCAAATACTTTGGGGGATGGATAACAAGCGACCTCGAGGTCTAGTTGTGAAAAAGGACCGGCGGAGAAGATCCGATAATATCATCCGATCCGATTTGAAGTTAAATTTTGTGTTTCACTATTTTTTAAAATGATTTAATTATTTTTAAATCATGTAAATTTATATTTCAGAATGAAAAGACAAAGTTGAATTATTTCTCGTGTTGCATTCTATTTTTTTAATGATTTATTTATTTATTTTCTTAATATTCAATAGCCTCTTGTAATTATGTGGATCTGCGAGGGCAAAACTGTCAAAGTATCCACGAAAGAAGTGAAAATGGCACCGGAGCAGGGCAAAAGCAGTGAAGCGAAGCAGTAGACATGGATTCCAGGTTGATGCGTCATTCATCGCTCTCCCCCAACTGCTTCTACCTCCCAAGGCCCCGCCTTTCCCGACGCCCTCGCCTTCTCCTTCCCTGAGCAACCGGCGACAAGTCGGCGGAGGGCAACGCGGCGGTCCCCTCCTCCACCGCTCCGCCCGCGCTCAACATCAAGTACCGACTCCGGTCGCGGGTGCGGCAGCAGGAGCAGCAGGAGCAGCAGAGTGCCGCAATGAAGCATCCGCCGCCCGAGAAGGACTGGGCGGGGATGACAATGGGGGAGAAGGTGGTGGAGTTCTACATGGGGGAGAAGGGACTCCTCTTCTGGCTCAACAAGACCGCCTACGCCTTAATCTTCGTCCTCGCAGGCGGGTGGATCCTC
>JBBPFP011624287.1:0-18541 GCA_037974795.1 Kaempferia galanga
AAAAGAAAAAGAAAACTATCAAACAACTAATTTATCCTTTTCTTCTTCCTCCCTCTATCTACCCAGCCACTATCTGCCTTCCTCCCCACCTGCTGCATTTGCCAACTCCAAATCTCAACGAACTCCCTTGTGTCGATATCCAAGGTCTTATACGACTCTGTTTGGCTATCACAACTCCATATTGATAGGGGCTCATACAAATAAACCAGTTCCAAAGCCAGTGAGGAAACCAAATTCTTGGAAAGGAAAGGTGAGATAGAAGAACATGAAGCCACTGGGATGGGTGGCCAAAGCAACAGATGTGGCAATGACGAGTGGCCTTATACTTTCACCTTCAACCTGAGTATTGTAAGTATTTGATGGATTTATCTGGTTTTTCAACAGAAGTCATCAAATTATGAAATTAATGACACTGATCTCAAGTTGATGATACACTGAAGAAAGTTACATGAAAGGAGAAAATCCAGTTGTGATGCCAAGGCAGTGTATGAGCTAGATGCCAATTGGAAAAGACGAAAGTAAAGCTGAAGAAATCAATCTTGGCAACCAAAAGTTAGTGGTTTTTCGGAGAGACAAACTCAGGCAATTCCCTCCAAATCCAAGTGACACCTACCCATTCATCACCAAAACCTATGTTTGCATGACAAGCACTAAGAATTAATTCTGGAAAACCATAAGGGTAGATCATTTTCATCATGAAACTATGGTCTTATCCCTCCATTGAGATCTATGCAAAGTAATACCACCAATGAATATTCAAATTAATTATTATTTTTTATTATATTGACTAATATTTTGTTTGATCACCCTTCACCCCTTCCCCCTTCCCCTCTAAATTTTATATATTGGTTCTTTCTCATGCTATTTCAATTTATTTTCTATCAATTAATGGTGGGTAAGAAAATTTAAACAATAAAGTTTTGGGAAGAAAGTCAAAGTTCGGATCTTCTGGTTTACTTACTCTTCGAGTAATTAGTAATCAAAATTCCTTAAATCTGTCTTACCTCAAAATAACTTTTCTATCCTCCCTACTTTCTTTCCAAATAAATAGGGGATAATGAATGGCAGAAAATCTAGAAGCAGAACTTATTAACTCCATGTAGACAGGGGTCTTATGTTAATAGCAGAAAATCTAGAAGTTGGAGCTTAAAGTAGGGAGTTAAAATCTCCAAGTAGAGTCTTCTGTTAACAATGTGGAACGAACATGGGATTACCAACTAGCACGTACAAGATTGCATACCTTTTACTGGCTTATGCCTTTATCCAGTTGGAAAAAACAACTAATCAATTGAGGTGACTAAGCTGTTCTTTTATCCGTAGTTCATTAATTTCTAAACTTCCAATATTTTTCTGCTAATTTTCTATTTCTGTTTATCTATAATAAGCTTAGTCCGTGACGAAAATTCTGTTCTTGAAAAGTTTGTAAAGATAGTGATCCAAGAAAAACTAGCCTGGAGTTCCTGCTCAGAGCTCTTGAGTCTGTCAGCAAAGTCTTGAGATCGAAGATAACAACTATGCAGCTGGAATCAGATGATAAAAAGATTCTCCCATTTGTTAATTCAAAAAAATAAGTGGAGAAGTTTCAAATATGCACAATAGGATTAAAAAATTTACCTTTATTAGCATCGACTGCCGCTGAGAAGTGAGCTTCTTAGCAGCCGCCACAGCATCCTCTAGTTTCTGTTCTTGGGAAAAGTATTGATCAGGCAATAAATTGATTAGGCAAGTATTTAAATTTTAAAGTAGATTTGACTAGTAAATAGAAAAATAAATATATAAATTTAGGAAAAGATAAATTGACAGCTTCATGACATCACTAAGTTGTCAGAACTAAGGCACCTGAGATTTCTTTTGTAAATCTGAAATAACAAGCTTTTTCTCTTCAACCTTATCTCCAATAATCGTAATCTGATCAAACAGAATACGCTTAAATCATTTTCCAAGGAGAATAGGAACTAGTGGATTCACAGGTAATCATCTTTAACTGCACAATAGAATAATTCAATTAAAAAAAAAGAAGCCAGAAGTATCTAAATGCCACCTTGCCCTTAATGAACATGCACACTTGTTGAACACTTCTTACATCAGAACAGAGGGTAGCATTCTCAATCAAACTAGAAATAAAAGGTATAAAGATCATAAAATAATAAATTAATGGATTCTGAGACAAACTTGAATATTCAATATGGTTATCATAATTAAGGAACACATCTAATGCATTAACATGTTTCTAGTAACTTAAGATTCTTCTAAGGGAAAATGTATATTGTCTGACTTGGTTGATTCACAATCCAAACCAACACACTAACCTTTCAAATCAGACTTAGATTCTTCTAAGAAAAGCAACCCCAAATATATATTCTGACAGTTGATCAATTCCGAATTCAACCAACACACTAACCTTTCCAGTCAGACTCTTAAACTTGGAATGAAATTAATGTTCACTTAAAGGAACATGAGGTAAGACTTCTATCAGAGAAGGCTGCAAGGCATTCCTAATCTGGTAGGTTTTGCAAAAGATAAAGAACTAATAAAGCCAACAAATCATCATCACAGAAAGTTTTTGTAAGGAATCCCTTGGGTTTGACTTACAAAGAGAATTACCATCCCCATTTTTGTTTTGTTCAACTATCAGGTCCTAAAATCTTAAAATTCTTGTCGGTTTCAAAAAGCAAACAGATTGTCTGATACTGATTTGTTAAGTATAAAATTGGAAATTTCCTAACATGCTAAGTTTTTTTTTATAGTCATCTCCATGGTTTCAAAAAGCTTCCACTTGGGCCAACATATACAGCCACCTAAGTGGATTTTGAAAGTAACCACATATAAGTTTACGTCCAACATACGTGGTCGGCATGCATGTGCAGTTTAAAAACCCTTGGTTTGTTAATCTCAACCAATTTAGATTGAACAAAATTAACTTAAAACCCTTGGTACATCTTGTAATTTGCAAGTATTGACTGGTTTTTGCAAATGATAACCACTTTAGATATTGTATATTGTTTATATATGTGCATTATTTTACATTGTTAATTAATGGTGATTGTTATGCATGTATTTGTAATACATAATGAAGAACACAGCGGGTAGCAGGAATTTAACCCAAATCATTAGCTTGGAAGGCTAGGGATTATAATTGACGTTGGTTGATCATTTTTAATGTCTCTGATTTAAAACATGAAACTTTATTCCATTCAGTTCCTTTAAAGGAAGATTGATATATTCATAGAATACAAATGTCATTACATCCATAAAGAGAGATTGATAGATTCATAGAGAATGAATGTAATTACATCCACAAAGGAAGATTGGTAGACTCATAGAGAATGAATGTAATTACATCCACAAAGGAAGATTGGTAGATTCATAGAGAATGAATGTACCCAATGTATTGGATGATCCCTCTAGGGAAGAGGTATTGTATGAAATCTGGTTAGTCAAGTTCTTCATTCTACATTTCTACTAGAGGAAAAGAATTTGGTTTCCAACAAAGTGAATTAATATGCAGATAATTCTAGTAAAGCATAGAATCTATCCTAATATCCTTTGCATATTAGACATACAACCATTCCAGCCTATTTTAGTGAAAGGGCTCTCTATTTGTTTACAACCATTTGTTTGTAAGGGATTCAAGGCAAGCTTTGATAGGGATCAAATGGCTATTCATGTACCTTTATCTTTAGAAGCTTAAGCAAAGACTCAGATACTTATATTTTCTCACATAAATCTTGTCTCCAACTCTCAGGGATCTATTTCTAAATTCCATACCAATCACGACATACTTGGACTTTATTTATTAACAATGGGCAATCTTCTATAATACGTATATATAGTTGTGAAAACTACCAAAAACCAGTTGGTAATCATAATAAAGAACTAAAATTTACGAAAGAAAAAGAGCCCTATTTTAAAAGAATAAGATCCATGGATAATAGGAAAAGAAAATATAAAGAGGAGAGTAGTGTTATATAAGTACCATGAAGTGGTTAGGTGTTCCTGTTTATTTTGTTTTATTGGTGTATGTGTTGGTTGATGAGTCTGATGAGTACTTCTGCACATTGGGTGGTATAAATGAATTAAGAAGGGAACTTTTGCAGGGAAACCTAAAGACATAATGGAGTATAGATGCTCTGGTTGAACCCTACCTCAATGAAGAACCCCTTGATTGATTGCTTCCTATATGTGCGTGTGAGTGTCTTGGATTCTTGATATGATTGTGGGATGCTCACATCGTGTGTATGCTGATTGTTTATGTTGATACATGATACGAGTATCTTCTTTAAATTGCTGATATGTGTTTATTTCTGTTGTTTCTATAATAATGATGATGCATTCTTAAAGATATATATTATTACATGACATGTCATGAGATTTAACTTGTCAAATTTGGAATATTAGCCTAAGCATCTATTATTTGCTACAATACATTAGACAAGCTAGGATAAGATGAGCGGTTTTATCACCTTAGACTCATTTGAGGGCTTTTGGCTTGATGTCTAGAGTGCCTTTGGGTATTGATGGCGGGATGCATAACAGTTAGTACCATTGGTGCCTAACTAGGGTTCATGTGACTTCAATAATGTTATAGGATGCACGATCATTCAAGTTGTTGATGCTTAACTAGGGTCACATGACTTCAAGGACATGGAGGGCCCTAGATAACTGCCAATAAACAGTCTTGTGTGTGATAGTTAGGGTCACTACTGTGTAACTAGAGAATCACTTAATAGTAACCTTGTGCTGGAGAGATTCCCTTAGGTCAACATGGTGTTTATCCCTTCTTTAAGGCATTGATGAATCACTTGCATTGAATATAGAGATATATGTGATGTATGAATGAGATCTTGCATGGTTATAGTGAGGATAGACACGGAACATTATGGCGCATTGACATCTGGCTACCCTTTTGTTCTAACTTCTATAGACTCTCCTATCAATTTTAATGGCATCAAATACAAGCCTCCAAATCAGCTAGATAAATTTGAGGCGAGTGGTAGGGGTGTCAAATCAAGTTGTTATGCAGACTACTACATTTGTTGCTCTAAGATATCAATGCTCTTGAAGTTGGGAGTTTTCCATGTGATTTATGGAGCTTTTCTCATCATTTATTGTTATTTATCTTTTGCATCTTATTTAATAAATATGAGATTTCTTGTACTTTATGTTATTGCTTTTAGACTATCATAGGTGAATGAAGTTATACTTGTTTCCTTTCAACTAAATTACTTTTATTTCATTTATTACTTATGTGATGTTTTTATATCCTGTGAATGCTGAGTACGAATGTATTATGAGTGTTGTTTAATGTTAAAGTGGCACAACCCTTGACTGGCATGAGGGGCGTGCAAATACAACTGTCACATTGTCTTGGTGAGCATTACTAGCTATAGGAAGAGGACTCACTTAAGGTGCGAAAGTGTCAAGAGAGAGCAAGCACTGAAAGGGCAAGAGAAAGTAGCTTCATCGCTTGCATACCTAAGATATCATTTGCTATCAATTTAAAATCAACATACAAATGAATCCGGTTAAAGTGTCATACTCTGCTCAAAACAGAAATTCATCAAGTATTAAAAAAATGTCTTTGAAGTCTTAAATGCATTAAAATGAAACACCTCGTTTTCAAGATCCTCTCGTCTCTGAATGGATAGCTCCAACTGTTCTTTCACCTAGTCACACATAATAACATGGTTTCGAAAGAAACAGTAGATTGACAAAAATCAAGATGATCTTACTGATAAGGGCTCTGAACAAACAAAATAGCTTACTTCTTGGCTCACTTGGTTGCGATAATCATCACTAGAATGGGAGGATATATCTCGGGATTGATGATCAGTTGTTCCAGTACTGTTAAAATTGAGCAGATAAAGTTGTCAATTGTTTCAGAGTTCTCTTGAAATAATGACATGAAACACAAAGCAAAGCTGCATAGATATGGAACTCAATAAATGAAAATTTAAAGAAGATGCAAAATTGAGAAACAAGATGAAGCAAATTATCAAACGGTATCCAACTAATAAAGTCACAACTGGGATAAACCTAGGATCAGTGCTGGTTAAGTGTCTCTGTCCAGTGTACAAATACACCTGAAAGTTGATATGTGGCAATAATCCGTGGACAGTATCATTCAAAGCTCATATATGACCTCAGTTCAACTTGCAAAAGGAATTTTTTCCTTCCTGCCTAGGTCCGGCTCCGAACTTGCCATTAGTAAACCCTGATAGTCTGGTACATTAATCATTACTACCAAGTAGTAGTAGCCTTAAACATATTTGCACAAGGACTGATTAACTTAAAAGGATTAGAAAAGAATAGATTAGCTGACGATGTTAGTATAATACTTTAAGCTCATACCAATCAAGCCCCAAAGGCGTAGCGCAGACGGTGGGCACATGACATTTCTTGCGCAATGGCCAGGGGTCGGTTCCCAAGAATTGACGACCTGTATGGTTTACCCCACCATGTGCCTTCCTCCATATCCATAGGGTCGGCACTAGGGGGGCCACTAAAGTAGCAAAAGTACCTTTTTTAAACTCACCAAACAAGTTTCAAGCAAATAAATAGAACAAAAGGCTCCATTTGCTTGACCAAAAAATATTTTCAAGATAATTCTACATTTTCATTTGTCTAGCACAAAAGATTCGGGTCATTTCAAAATATTTTAATCAAAATTTAAAAGATAGATTAAAATTGCAAAAGTAACTTTCCTTTCTAAAAAGAAAGTTATTTTGGGAAGCCTTTTACCATCAATGTATTTCAAATTGACACCAACTTTTCCTCGTGAAATGAGGAGCACGGATCTCCTGGTCCGTAAATTCCTCATCCCCTTCGCAATTGGCACATCAGATCGAGGCTGGAATCTGACCAAAATTGGTTGCGATCTCCTCTGGGTTCACCTTCCCACCTAGGTTGTAGTTTGGGTCGAGACAAGCGGTCGGAAGCCGCGGGGCCGAGCAAGGGGAAGCCCGGCACCCACCGACGACCTCCGGCCGCCTGCCCGACCCAAACTACAACGTAGGTAGGAAGGTAAACCCAAGGGAGATAGCAGCCAATTTCAGTCAAATTCCAGCCGCGATCCGATGTGCTAATTGCAAAGGGGACTAGAAATTTGTGGACTAGGCGATCCGTCTTGTGAAATGAGTCATTTTCCTGAGCCAAGAGGCAACATTTGCCATATTTTTTTCAATTTGAACATAAATCATTGCCCCTTTGTTTTTTTATTCAACTAGGTCCACTAGTTTGATCTCAGTAGAACAAAACAGGAAGACGCCAATATTTATAGTTAAAAATAATAATATAACAGTAGAGATTAAGAACTATGAAATGCAAAGTAAATATCTAAAATAAAGATCAATTAAAAAAGATATATGTCCTAAACATCATAGTCATCATTGTGTATTAGTTTCAACTATTTGAGGGTCCAATAAATGAATCTTCTCCCCATAGTGAACTCTTTATAAGGTTATACCATTGGTAATGTCCAACTTTTGAATCAATGGCTCAAATTTGGATACCAATGTCAGTTACAATATCAGATGAAATAGTATTCTCTCAGTCTAGGACCATGTCAACACTCAGCATGGGTCAGCATGGTTCAGGCATGCCATCATGGGTTTGAATTGGCTCCATCCTTTTGATCTACTCTATTTGGTTTCTTTAAGTCCAAAAATAAGAATATAAAATTTCCATACCAAATTGAATTAAAAATTCATAGAAACAATTTTAAAAAAATATAACAAACATCTCACTTTATAGCATATCTTATCGGTAAGAATATAGCAGTCTACTACTAGAATGTATGTCTTGTATTGGATGGGAGCATAGGTTCTAGTAGCATTCAAGCTCGATAACCATCATAATTTTCATGACTTGGTTTAAATATGCTGCCAAAACAATGGTATTTGAATTATTTAATCCATATGCAGTTAAGATACCTCAGTTAGCAACAAGATGTTGAACTAGCATAACTGGAACAGCAATTAGCATCTGATATAGTGCATCACCATATTATGTGTAGTAACCATAGAAAGATTAAGAGTATTATGAAGAATTATTTTGTTGAGATTAACTCCTATATGATTACTTCGTGGAATCTTTATATATGTAATTGCGTATTATATTACATTTTTTATATTATATAATTATTGTCATGCATAAGACTTTAATCAACCCAAATTAACTAGTAATTATTCAAAATTGCCTCTAAAGTAGGTTTAATTCACATTTAAATAACTTAAATCGAATTTCATAGGGTTTAAGTTCATTTCACTCAATAAGAGCTGAAACCAAAGTTTATACTTCCCTACACGAGCAATACATAGGCAAGCCAATTGATATGTGAGAGTTTAGTGAAACATAATTTCTGCCCATGATAGTGCACAGTTTAGTGATACATATCGCATATGCTAATTGGCACAAAATGAAATTTTAAATTATACTTAGGTCACATAGATTTTTTTCAGCTGCCTCTATTCTTTACCCCTAAACTCTAATCAATTCAACTTGTATAACTATATTATCTGATGCTTATCTTTTGACCATGTTCGTACTAGTGTAATATACTTTCTATCATTTTACTATCTATTAGACATATACCCAAGTGCTCCCAACTAGTGGTATGTCTATTTTTTTTACTCCCATAAATCAATCTTAGCATTCTCATTTCGTCTATATTTAACATTTTGAACATTGTATTTCTGAAGTGTGCATTATTTGGTCCATTAATTATGACAGATCATAGCACAATGATATAAAAATATTGAAAGAATAAAACCATGCAATCTACATCAGGAAAAAAATGTGTAGAAAATCCATGTTAGTAAGACAAACATTAGACTGAAACAACCACACAACATTTGGATCTCACCACCACAACACAATTGCTATACTAGATACCAAGCAACCAACTGATTAAATGTAAGATGATAACTCACTTAAGCAATTAACATGAACAAGATAG
The DNA here is from genome assembly GCA_037974795.1 of Kaempferia galanga. NCBI lineage: Eukaryota > Viridiplantae > Streptophyta > Magnoliopsida > Zingiberales > Zingiberaceae > Kaempferia > Kaempferia galanga. The sequence continues at coordinate 8,957 of JBBPFP011624287.1, forward strand.
TGTCATAGAATACCCGTGTCTTTGTCTTGATTGTTGTTCCTTATCCATTGGATCTTTAGGTTTATCCAAGCCTCTATCACGGTCCCAATCCATATTATGATCCCTTTCCCAATCTCTATCACGGTCTCCTCGATGCTCATGATCCTCATCCTCTCGATCTCGCTCTTGATCCACAAGATGCTCTCTTGCACGAATGAAGTCACGCCCACGCTCAAAATCTGATTCTCTTTCTCTATCCCTGTTATTATCTTGAGATCGTTCAGAATTTCTATCTAGATAATGATTTCTGTCGTGTAAATGATCCCTTTCTCTTTCCCTTTCCCTGCCCCTATCCCAATCATCATCTCCATCTCGATGGAAATTTTCTCGATGGAAATTTGCCCTTCCACCTCTTGTGTGAACTTCATTTACTCTTACAGGTCTTCCTCCAATTTTCTAGTTACATTTTATCAACAAACAGCAATTACTCCCAAGTGCATAGAAACAAACTACGGATATGTGGGAGGGGGTGTGTGGAAATAAATTGATTAATAATTTGAAAACAAAAGGGACACATACCCTGCCATTCATGTCCATAATAGCATCAACAGCTGACCTAGGGTTTCGAAATGTAACAAACCCATAACATTTTCCTCCAACTTGTCGATCATTGATTATCTGCAATTGTATAATCACATCAAATAAACTGTCCATTAGATACATTCAAATAGTTCATTGATGCTTAAATATTGTCCTAAAGAGCTTCGGGGAAAAATTTATGATGAATTTGAAGACTTTAAACATACAAGAACTTTGATATATAACCATAACTCTCTTTGGTATTCATAGGTTGGGTCTGGTATGAATTTCTATTTGAGATTATCTGTGTAGTTGTGGTAGTTTACAAGTCAAATGTGATATGGTGCAGACCTATAGGTAAGGTTTTTTGAACAACCACATCACTCGTACGGATAACAATTTACCGAAAATCCTAAGTAAATGATAGAATGTCATCATCAAATCCTTTGTGTTGTGTAGTAGAGAAAAGGAGGAAGGAATAGAGGATCAAATCAACATGGCCGCCAAATTACCCACAAGACAGTGAAATCTGTTTCCTGCAACAAACATACAGCAGCAGATATGTACAAACTAGAGGACGAAACATTACAAAGTAAAAGTCCCAAAATACAAAGTGGAACTAATAGGTGTCGATGCAGCAGATATGTACATGCTGCAAATTTTTCCATTGACATAGCAATGAGGTAGGCAATATCCATAGCAGATATGTAAATGTTGCTGGTAGATAGCTGTTAACACTTGGACTGTTAGAATTAAATGTCTGTGTTCGCTGATGAGATTGGAGACACAGACAGTTTCATTTATGATATACCTATGGTGGTTTTATAACTTACGCACTTTATGCATATCTTCCAAACAACAATATTACCAACGAACTAGATAAACGACCCAAACTCATCTTCATGATACCATTTGCATTATTGCAAACCATAAAGTATCACTAACTTTGCTAGAGATTGTGTATGTGTACTCAGGAATCAGAAAATTACATCCTTGAACAAATTTCAATTTTTGGTCACATAAACTTGCTGCAAGCAAAATGACATTAGGGATTACTATTTCCAGAAAAGAACCTGGAAACTGAAAAGCTTAGGGTGTGTTTGGTTTGCATTTTCTATTTTCATTTTCATTTTTATTTTCGAAAAAAAGGGAAAACACTGTTTGGTTGGCATTTTCCAGATCCATTTTCTAGAAAAGGAGATACCATTATGGGAAAAGAGAATGTCAAAAAGTCATTTTCTAAGAATAGGAAAAATGAGCGTTTTCCCAAAAATGAAAATGGAAAACGCTCCAACCAAATGCTCCCTTAGTTTTTGAACAAAATTTTCCTTAAAAAGACAGTCTAGAATCTATAGTTAGTTCGCATTACCAAACATGGCACCATTTTCCGGGTAATTGAATCTACTAATCCGTAGTTACATCCCAGCAATAGACCCAGACGCATAAATAAGATTGGTTCTTGAATCAATCTCGCATTAGCAACACAACCCTTCACCCTGATGAAACGGTATCGCTTACTTCACGCATCGAATAATTCCTCACTCGTATTTGCTACCACCGACTTCTCTTTATTATTTTCAGATCTACAATGATTCTAGATGCTGATTCAGTAGATCTCACAGTTAATTCAAACCCCAAAATTCCGAGCCATCACCCATCGGCCAATCGAAATAACCAAAGAATAAAAATTTTTAAAAAAAAAAAGGCAAGAAGACGGACTTTGACGTCGACGATGGCGCCGTAAAGGTCGAAGGCACGACGAAGGTCCTCCTGAGTACATTCGTAAGGGAGGCCACCAACGTACACCGACTTCTCGTCGTCCAAGGTCATGGCGCCGCCCCCAATTTCCTGCTTCACGTCCTTTGGGGTCGCTTCTCTGGGAGAGTGGCAACGACTCGACGTGAGAGGGCAATCCACTTCCAGGTGTTTTAGAGATGTTGGATTGGGCCGAATTCCTTACTCAGTTGTCTTCGTGGGCTATTCTGCCCAAACTGTTTTTTCCTCTCTTTTTTAACAAGGAAATTTTTTTGATGGTTGATTTACCTTGGTTTGAACGTCAATATACGTTACCTCTTCAAATAGTATATTATGTACCTATTATATTGATATCTTCTATTTTTTATTAGCATACTCATATTTATTTTAATATTAACATTAATTATTTATGATCCCACTATTCATTTATTTATTTTTATTTTTTATATCTAAAATTTATTTTTTAAATTTTTGAATTTTTTTATATAAAATTCGCGCATTAACAACATTCAAATAATTAAAAGTTGTTAACATGTGGATGATATAATACTCATTCACATTGATTTATATAATACCTATTTATTAATACCAATATGGATGCTCTAAAGCTATAGTTAGAGTCTATCTGTAAACTCAAAATGTTAGCTTTATCTTCAGCTTTTAATAGAAGCTCTTAAATAAATAAAATATTTTCATTAAACTTCATTGTTTTACATAGAAAATAAAGAATTTGTCAATTTTTTATAATCTAGATATCCGAATTTTATTATTTAACTAATTTTAAAGGTCATCGATTCGGTCATATAAAAATATCCTATTAACCATTAAGATAAATCGAGAAGCGTATATGAGTCGTAGTGGAGGACCCAGTGTTACAAGTAATTTGAGCTCCTCAGGTGTAATGTGCCTTGGGTGAGATTCAAAGTCCATCCCACTCTTGACCATTGCATTGTAGCCCTAGGGAAGAATTTGTCCTACTACTCTTATGATCCGACTAATTCTAAAGGTGAATAGTCCAATCCCACATAAGTTTTCCATCAACCACTATAGTAAATTGAGAAGCACGGATGGATGTTAATAAACAGTCCATTATCATAAATTTTCCAAACTAGGTGTAATGAGCCATGGGTGATATTTTTAACCATCGTTGTCTAAGGAGTCAGTTCCATCTTTTACCATCGCACCATAGCTCGGGCTAAAAATTTATCATATATATTCTTTTTTTGGTAATCCAAGTATCCAGCTCTTCGAGCTAACTAATTTTAGATGTAACTGGCTTGGCCTTATAGAAGTTTCTCATAGACCATCAGGATAAATCGAAAAGTGATCACAGAGACTCATCCAAGCAGCCGACATTCTTAGAATTATCATCCCACTCAAGGAAAATCCCTACAGTGCATCGCAATTAAGATTCGACCCTTAGATGCCTGATTAACCAATTGAAGGTCTAACCGCTATAACATTACTCCGAGATAAGAATTTATCATACTTGGTGGCAAAAGACAATTTGTTCACTGTCTTTTGCTGCATGAGAGTATCTGCTAATCTTGGACAATTGAATAACACATGAGAGAAGGCAAACACTCAACTACTAACTAAGATTTTACCTCAGAGCTCATAATGACAAAACCACCCTACACTAACTAACTGTCCATCCCATTTATCGTACTTGCACAAGAATGATGCAGAGCAGATCAATAATTTAACAAGTTGCTGTTTCATTCACTGGTATAAAAACAGAACACAACGGACTGTTTTAAACAAAAAAGAATCCAAGATATTGCCATAATTTGCCAACAAATACTCAATGCTGCAAATGTTTCAGGTCAGCACTTCTACCAAAATGGGCAAGTAGTAATGCCACATGCCTTATTCGCGTAAATTTTCTAAATCATGCAAAACTTTCAACTTTCAGGTCTCTGGTGTACTAAGCTTCGTCTTAGTTTTGCTTCAGAGACGACTCATCGGATATTGTCTCGGCTGTTGTAGATCCATTCTCGCTCAGCTTTAGCTCTGCGAGCAGCTCCTGGGTGTCTTCTTTCATAGCTGCTGTGACTGTGGACTTTCCTTTCAGTGATTTCTCCTTCTCAAGCTGCTCCATGGCCAGCGGCGAGAATTGGGAGTCCAGGGATCTTGCAGCACTTAGCCATGCGAGAACGATCACCAGAAGTATTCCTCCTAGATATGGAGTTGAGCTAGCAAGAGACCCAAATGTCAAAATCATGAATTGCTGGATCAGGGCGCCTCCCGACTTTCCCAAGGGATTGCAGACAACATCAATCGCAGCCTTCCCTTTAACCTGTGGTAAGCAAGCAAAAGCCATAAATATTGGTCAAGTGAATATGGAAGCTAAGAATAACAGTAGGAAGATGCAGATGTTGGAGGTAGCATGATAACCGAATGAAGGTATATACCCAACTCTTTGGTAATTTGAAGTTAAAGACAGTATCGTTGTCATTGTTTTCCCTAGATGTAATCTAGTTATTGATCTGCTATGTGAAAAGAAGAGATAGAAACAAATTGTGCATGCCCTGCCAACACCCTTGTGATGAACCATACTAGATTCGACAACCTTTCCCTTTTCTCTTTTAACAACTTGATTCCTTTCATGATATTTATGCAATTTTCATTCTTCAAAGTCGATATAATATTGTTAGGATATTGTTTCTTCAAAACAATAGAGGGTGAAACCCAGCCCTCGTCAGCCAAACTTTTTTCAAGCTTTTCAGATTACAGGAGAACTCAAATAGTTAACATGATTTATACATATTATAATAAAATCCCAAAAAAAAGTTTTAAAAATAAGAATTACTCAAACTTAAGCCAAACTGTTTGGACTAACACAAGTTCAATGAATATCTGCTCCATTGAACGGCGCTAAACACCCACATAGACGTATGCATCAATCTGCCAAGGGACCAGTTCAGAGGCATTTTCACACATGGGTGTGAGATTCAAGTTTTATCCCAAACTTATTGTCACTATGTGATTTTTTGTCTGAACCGACTGTTTACTCCATTACCAATACTTTGTGAAGTAGAACAAGAAATTCTGGATTAAGTAAACTCTTATCAAAACAAAAAGAATTTTTTGCTATTTGAAGTTAAAAGGAGAGTTCCAGATAACACATCATTCTGACTAAGAATAGTGCGAGTAGTAGCTTTGCAAGGATTATACGCCAAGTTTTTAAGTAAAGATTCATACCCTTCTAAGGTAAAGAGAATTTGCGAAAGGATAATCCAAACAAACTTGGCCTATCGGCCTATCCACATCATAATACTTGGACCTATTTTTGAATTCAGTGGATTGCTCATAAAGGTAGAAGGAGAGAGCACTGACCTTCATCTCTTCGTCCAAAGGAATGTAAGCCATTTCTTTGCAAGGATCAAACAAGCTGTATTTTGCACTCTTGCTGAAAATATTCTGTAATGCACCCACATAAACAGCGGCAAGCAGAGGAGTCATTCCGAAACTTCCCAGTAAGGGAGCCAGTGGCTCTCCAAACAAGATTAGTGTGAAAAATCCGACTCCTGTCAGAAGCAAGACTGTAGGAGTGATCATGGCTGCCACTCCCCAGCCAAATTTTCTGAGAATCCACCTTCCTAGCAACATCATTGTAAAAGTTGCAATTCCAGTCATAGTTGAGAAGTCACCCATGAAAGATGAATACTCATTTGGACTGGGAAACTGCCAAATAATAATAATGTGAATAAGTAAGAAGAAATTAGGCCATCGAAAATTAAAGGTAGAACATCAAACTAGAAAAAAAAAAAGGATTACCTGTGCCTTGAGCTTTGATTTCCATGTGACTTCCACCAGGTTAATGCTTATACCATAAGCAACCACCAAGGTGGCTAGATCCCTTACGTATCTAGAGGACAGCAAAACCTTCAGGCTCTCATTCATGCCTAGCTTTGGTTTCTCCTACACATTGAATAATTGATATTTATCAATGCTGATATAAAGACCAAAAAAGAGAACATTGCAAGCATAAATACCCAAAAGTAAACATGATGCCATAGCAACCCTGAAGCGAACCTTCTTTTTGCGGTTTGATCTTGGAAGAGATGGATCATTCACCACAAACTTATTCACACCCCAATAGGTTGCAGATATTACAAACCCAAGAAGCACAACAATGCTCATCATTCCTTTCAGTGAAATAGCCCAACCATCAACTCCTGGTCCTAAATTTTTACGTAGATTAGAGAAATATTTTACTGTTCGCCCCGAGAAGATGAGGGCAATATTAGCCCCAAGTCCAAACAATGGGTAGAATTCTTTAGCTTCCTCAACAGTAGTAATCTGCAAATGATTCTCAGGAAATGAGTTTTAGGGGGGGATCAGCATTTGCTCAAAGAGTTTATATTGCTTCTTGTCTCTGTATCTCGAATACAGTCAATAACTGTACATAATATGAAAAAAATTAAGACAGACACCATGAGAATATGAACGAGTAAAATATCTTACTACATCCAGCCATAAAGAATAACAAAGGAAAAGAAAATTTTCTCACCAATTAAAGTACAGAGTGTTTGTACCACAAGCAACAAGAGAGTCATATTTTGTAGCATAACATACTTCTTGGTGCAGAACAATTTACTTGCCTAATACAATTTTTTCAGCCATAAAAATGTCATAGAATATGCTTTCAAAATTACACATAAATCAATAAAATCAGACATACTGAAAAGGTCTTCTACCTCACCTGTTTAAATTTATGTATGTTAAATGATGGACAGCTAAAGGAATACAAATACATTTCTGGCATGGTGGAATAATTTGTTAATCAAATCTACGCACGATTCCTCCTGCTTTTAATTACTCTCCTGTGAATTACTGTTGCTTGTCTGCCCCCATTGCATTTCTTCTCTCCTATAGATTTAATAACTATTTGGCAAGAGGGACGATAGATGACATAATTGAGTTGTAACATAAACATATAAAATGGACCTTTCCTCAAAGCCTATACTAGTAATACCAATCAAATATCATCAAGTTACAGTTTGTGCAGGGTTTGATCTCATAAATGCAATCTCACAGTTATGATATACTGATTGCCGTGTGAATGGATTGCTCTTTACAGGGTATAAGTGATCACATGGTATAGCAAATAGAATAAGAATTAAGAAAACAATTAAACAGTTTCAGACAGTAAGCATATATCACCTGATTGGCAAACCCCCAAAAGAGGACCGAGATCACCACGCTTCCCCACAGCTCCGCCATGACATAGAAGAGACAGAAGCTCCAAATTCTCAAAATCGCAACGGGACCAAGGAAGCTCGGACCAAGTGCGGCTAGGAGCTTATCTGCAAGCGCCGTGGGATGGATAGTATCTCGCAGAGGATACAGCAAAAAGGCAAAGGCCCCAAAAAAGGCTATGAAAGGAAAAATCACGGTGTAAAACAGAGCTTCCTTGGACAAAACATCCGACAGCTTAGTGTACAACAGCATGAACCCGATCGCCATCGGCAAGTTCACCCAAGTCTTCAAGAAGGGTATAATCTCGGCGCTGCTCCCCTTGGCCGTCACCACCAGCACATCCTTGGTGTCTCTGAGAATGGTATAATTGAAAAGAATACAAAAGAACATAATGCCTAGCGGAATTATCTTCTTAAGGGTCGTAATGTTAACCCCCAATAACTTGGGCTTCTCCGCCTCGCCCTCCACAGACCCAGTACCTCCAGCCGGAACCGCCGCGGAGGCGCTAAAAATCGGAGTTTTCTTATGTTTCCCGTAAAGCCCAGGGGAAAGGAGCAATCTTTGGGAGTCACCGGAGGCTCTCAGCCTCGGAAACGATGGAGTGACCTCCTTGGAGATGAAGCCATGGAGGGCGTGGCTTGGGGCCTCTGCGGAAAGCACCGGGGAGGGGAACCGGGCGGCGATGAAGGGGACACGGCGGCGGAGGGGGTGGTAAGTGCGAGCTTGCGGCGTGGGAGGGAGGGAAAGCAGGCCTTGAGCTGAGATGACCCTCTCCATACCAATTCCTCGATGCTATCTCAGAAGATATGGAACGCCGATATCTGAGAGGGGACGATAGCAGGAGGTTTTGGAAAAAGGCAAAGGAGATCAAATAAATATATATCGTCCGTGAGATTGAGGGACTACCTTGGATAATAGTCGGTTTTCAGTCCTCAAGGGAGAAGCAACGCCGCCGCAAAAATGGGAACTTGAAAGCGTCCCGTAGGAAAAGGTTAATCTCAGTTGTTCGCTTCTATCTCTTTTTGGCAAAGTTTCGAGTTGAAGTTTATTTAATTTCCGAAAAATATTTTTTTAATATTCTATAATTGCTAAGTGCATAATCACCATCCCCAATTAAACCTTTCGTGGCTACTCAAATTTCCCCGCTTGATTTTTTTTTTTTTGGAAAAAATAAAAAAGGGCCCTAAATAATTAGAAATATCAAATTTGCATGTTTCTTCTAAAAAAATAATAATAAATTAGCATCCTTCTATATCTCTATGTCTCTCTAATATTTTGACTCAAAAATAAAATAAAATAAAATACTTCTAAATCTAACATTGTTATAAAAGTAACTTCTACAAGGTGTAGACTAGCTACACCATGTTGTAGAAGTTATATGCTAGTTTCTATCTATTTAATTATCATTAGTGTAATGAGTATTAAGGAGTTTCATCATTTGATTTGTTTATTAACATATTATTTTAATTAAGTTATCACTTAAAAAAATAATATGAAAATGATATAATTAGTGTAATGAGTATTAAGGAGTCTCCCTAATAATTAGCTTATGCATATTATAGAAGTTAGCAATTAATTAGCTTCTCTACATTTTTTCCTACCTAATTTAAGAAATATTTATTTTAATGTAGAATTTTTAGTATTTTAAAAAATTGGCATAAGAAGCTTTATAATCATTTAACTTTAAGAAATATTATTGATTCACTTTTTTAGTCCACAATCACACCTCCTTTATAAAATACATACTACCAATGAATAAGTCTCCATAATAGATTTATTATAATAAAATAAAGATTAATTTTCGATGGTATATGTTATTGGAAAAAAATTTCTCCCACTTCTAGCCACTTAGCGGTGAGTTACTGGTGTTCCTAGTTGATCAAAGGATTACATGCCCTAGGAGAAAAATTTCTCCCACCCCACGCTACTTAGTGATTAGCTATAAGCTGACTTTGTGATTTATCTCTCTTTAAATAATATAAGAACAGATGGGCGGACTCTAAGGAACGCCTAGAATGAGCGTGATCAACTCCAAGACTGAACTTCTTGGTTTCAAAGTTTGAAAAT
>JBBPFP011625372.1:0-19387 GCA_037974795.1 Kaempferia galanga
AACAAGGCAATATATCACATATATGGAAATTTTAGACGAATAAAAAATTCACAAGTAGCTCTGATACCACTGTTGGGTCCAAAAGAGTTTTAGATATCTCCACAATGGCATGATATTGTCCACTTTAGGCCTAAGCCCTCATGGTTTTGCTCTTGGGCTCTACCCAAAAGGCCTCATACTAATGGAGATATCTTTCTCTTATAAACCCATGATCTTTTCCATGTGTTTTCAACGTGGGACTATGTTTGCAACTTTGCAACCCCAACACAAACTTGGTAAACTAATAACTTAAAATTACTCATTCCCCTAAATAATAATTAAAGCTCTCTGGCTTGTTATCTCTTTACCAAAACAATATCTTACAAATTCTAAAACTTATAAAAAAACTTCAAGTTTAAAACTTCTTACTCTGTACTCTCAGGTTAGACTTTTCCTTATTTAAACTACATCACCTGGGTGAAGTATTTGCATGATTTTGATTGTCAAAAGAAAAGAGTAGAAAATTACAATAATCTGTTATCAAATGCCAGAACCTTACATATTTTGCTTGGGCCTATGCATTTTTCTTACAGAGATTATAACGACAATAGTATTCTTTAAGTTCATACTCCAAGGATTTAATATTTATTATTTGCATGAAAATGGATACTTTTTGTTATTTCTCAACGCTCTAGTTAATAAGTATAGTTACTAATTGTCAAGTGTCTTAGTTTGTTTAACTGGTAAAACATAGTATGTTTCATTTTTGCTTTATAACTCACTAAAGATACTAAAGCAGTTTTGTTTTTAAAGCTTGTCTTATTTGTATCTTCTCTTACACACTATGTTGCATAGGTCTTTGAAGGAACTTCAGGAATTGACAACAAGTACACCACTGTGCAATTCACTGGCGAGGTGATATTTTTTGACCTAATTGTACAAAATTTATGCATGTAGATATATCTACAATAATATGTTGTAGCATTTTCGTTTATATAATGTATTGGAATTAATTTTGAACTTGGTAATATTGTAAATCCTTTTCGGTTGCAACTATACTCACTAACATGCCTTATATATGGTTTGAATTTTAAGTCAACAAACAACTATTTCCAGTTACTTCACTTGAGCTTTAGGTATTGTGCAATAAGAGCATGAGGTTTCTATTTCTGTTCATAGGTTTAAAATTTACAGTAATTTCAATTACTACGTATGATGTTATAACTTAAAGCATAGTCAATATACACAAGCCTTTTACCATGGCAGTCACTTTGTGTCAATCCGTTAGTACGTATAACATTTATCTTATGAAGATATGTTATACTCTTTTCTGGTTGAATCAATTTTAAGAATATGAACATTCTTGGCAAGTTCTCCTAGATGAAAAATTCTTTCCTCATTTCTCACGACTTGCAGTACAACTTTCTTGTTCTAGTTTGTTTTATTCCATCTCTTTTGTTGCTTGGCCCTATTATCCTTAACAAGACATATTTTGGGTCAAATTTTGACATAATCTACAAAGCCTGAAAATCTATCATCCAAATTTTTTAGAATATAAAATTGTATTTATCTATAATGTTTCTTAAAAGTTAAAATTGAAAAAAAAGCCTACCAAATTGCCAAAACTACCAATCTTGTCTTACTTTAATTCAAACTTAAAACAGTTGAAAAAATTGGTATTCCTTAAAAAAACTTGATTCAGGAAAACTCGACCTATTTATTTTCCTCTGAGAAGTAGGTTGAAATCTCTTCCTTGAACCATTCAGGTTGTGTTATTTTTATTTTTAATTTTTTTTGGCAAAATCTGATCTGACCTCCCTAGTGACTCATACCTATTACTCTGTACTAATTAATTATTGGATAATGGATACAACACATTTGGACGGGATCAATCTAGGTCTAACAATTCATACTATTATTGCATAATGTAAATTTCCTGTCAAGAGATACAAAACCGTATAAAATTAGTTAACACTTCCTAAAACGCAATTTATTAATGTAATTTACTGAATCTCCTAATACTGTGTAAAAGTTAGCATAGAATATTTTATTTATGATTGTGTCAATTTGAGTCTTCTGTTTGTAATCGTATCCTCTTGCATCATTCCCTTCATATTTTGTGTTTCAACCTTTTGCATATTCATGTTGCATCATCATGCCATGTGTATGAGAATTACCATTCAGCATTATTCACCATCAGAATCTGAACATTTCAGTGGCTGGTGATCTAATTATACTTATTATGAGTTCTTCTATTCTACTTCAAAGTGATGCTGACTTGTCGTTTCTTGATTCAGGTTCTGAAGACGCCTGTATCTCTTGATATGCTTGGACGCATTTTTAATGGTTCTGGAAAACCTATAGATAATGGCCCTCCTATTTTGCCCGAGGCTTATTTGGATATATCTGGTGAGTTATTATAAAAATAGGTTTATCTTTTAAGCCTTGACAGTGCACTAGTTCTTTCCAGAAAAGATTATTAACTCTCAGAGTATGACATTTGTTCCAGGAAGTTCAATTAATCCCAGTGAAAGAACCTATCCTGAAGAAATGATCCAAACTGGTATATCAACCATTGATGTTATGAATTCTATTGCTCGAGGGCAGAAAATCCCACTCTTTTCTGCTGCTGGTCTTCCTCACAATGAAATAGCTGCTCAGATTTGTCGTCAGGCTGGTCTTGTGAAGCGTCTAGAAAAAACTGACAACCTTTTGGAGGTATTCCATCTCAATCAATCGTTTTTAACTAATAGTACTAAGGGCATTTGGGTGATTGGTAAAACTTGAATTAACTCGATCAAGATTTTCAGTTTTATAGCATGGGTATTTACCAATTTGTTTACGGAAGTCAATACTACTGTAATCAAATAAAAATTTTTCCCCTACACAGATCATCATGCGCCCAACCTATCTTGACCTGTATGAAAATTTTATCTGTAATGGTGGTTGTTGTTTTTCCAATGAAATTATCAAGATATTTTCTTACTAAATAACATGTTATATCCACATTTGATGTAAATACATCCTATATAGCCAATCCCATAACTGTTGTGCCGTACTTACTCTATTGGCTGATGATAGCTAGAAGTGACAGATTTGTAGGGCTTTGCTTGATTCTCCTGTTATTTGCTACAGAGCAAGGATTGGTTGTTGTGATTTAGATATTTTATGTTACCCAAATCCAGGGTACGAGTGCACACATTCATATGTATCTGTGTCTAAGATGATATTTGTAAAATGCTTCACCCATGATAGAGGTGTTGAGTATGGAATCAATGTGTGGATAGGTAGTCACATTTGGTACCTTACTTTCATGCCTTAAATCCAGTTTGATAATTGATAATCCTTGGTGATCCTTGACCCCATATTGGTGAGAGTTTCGTGTACCGGGCTGCCCTTTTTATTATATATACATACATATATCCTTGGTGCTTGGGTTGGAGAAATTCTAATGTCTAGGATTGGGCTATTGGTTGCTATGAAGAAACTATCAAAAGTCGGTATCTTTAGATATACATTTAAAATGCTGAATCTAATCATTATGCTTTTTTCATATCCTTAATTAATGAATTGTTAACTGAGTATATTTTGCACTGCCACTCACTTAAGGAGTTTACCTTTTATGTTCTATTTGTTTGACTTACATGTATAGGTAATATAAGGGATTACTTATCAGTTGCAATAACCACAACAGCAGGATTTTAACAGTCATCACTGTTAAATTTCGTTAGTTCTACTCTTTTTGTTTAATCAGTTAGATCTTCACCATGCCGATAGAATGGTTTTCTTTGAAATCACGCTTGTATATAGTTATTCATATATTTGCTTCCTTCAATCAGCAGGGTGAAGAAGACAACTTTGCTATCGTATTTGCTGCCATGGGAGTCAACATGGAAACTGCACAGTTTTTCAAGCGTGATTTTGAAGAGAATGGTTCTATGGAAAGAGTGACACTCTTTCTAAATTTGGTAGGTTCTAAAATATTTCTATGATAATTACCTTAGGCAGTCAGGCTACTATATCTTTACCTTGCCATGTTTAATGTAAAATAAGCAAGAATATATTCAATTTCATACTATTTGGTTCAGGCAAATGACCCCACTATCGAGCGCATTATCACTCCACGAATTGCTTTAACAACAGCAGAATATTTAGCTTATGAATGTGGGAAACACGTACTTGTCATCTTAACTGATATGAGCTCATATGCAGATGCTCTTCGTGAGGTAAAACTGTATTCTAGTTCTTTTTTTTTTGAATGTTCGCAACATTCTGTATCATCAAATTTGTTTCTATACAAATGTGTCATGTATAGAATGTATGTTATACTTGCTTAACAGTTTTAGCTGCAGAAGGAATTCTGTGTTGTTGAAGCAATTTTGTTTTATTTTATGTTAATCTCTTGAGGTGGTGATACGCTGGCAATTATGTTATGGCGTGTTAATTTCATAACAGGCTTGTGTTATTTTGTATTTATACAAAATCATCTGAACGATATAAAATTATTTCATTTTTTAAAAATTATTTTATGCTTTGCAAAGTGAGTTAAATTTTCAAAGAATTAACTTGTAAGATGTAAAAGTTCCCTTTTTAGATAATTATTTTTATGATGTATAATAAACAGGTTTTGTCACTCATTTACTTATTTTGCTTCTGAAGTTTGTGTTTCAGGATGTTTAGTCTCCATGCTGTGTTATTAATTGTGGCTATTTTGCCAGCTCTTCCTGTCTCACATCATTTGTATCATATCATTGTTGCCTGGAGAATATTAAGCCACACACTTAAAATATAAGGTTCATCCCATTTCACATCATCTGTATCAAATTTCATCCCATATCTCTAAAGTGTAGTCCAAACTAGAGTTTCATTCTGTGCACTCCTTATTTTTTTCTCTTAGCAATTAAGTTGCACTTCTAAACTCTGATTAGTTTGTATTAAGGCAAATTGTATTTAATATCTTTATTATTATTATGCAACAAAATTGATTGGTTAAATGTTTTCTTTAACTTTATGGTTCCTAGGTATCAGCAGCTCGAGAGGAGGTGCCTGGTAGACGTGGTTATCCTGGGTATATGTATACCGATCTGGCAACTATATATGAGCGAGCTGGACGTATAGAAGGAAGAAAAGGCTCCATTACACAGATACCTATCTTAACCATGCCAAATGATGGTATGTATTGGATCTCACATTTTTATGCCGTGGTCCTTTTCTTTTCTCATGCTCTTCCAAAATTCAAGTTCGGACTATGAATTTCTTGCAAATAATTCTAATATATATCTGCAATAGATTCTACTCCACATTTTCCTGATGTGTTGCATATCCGTGGGACCATCTATGCTTTCTATTAGTTAGAAAAATCAAACAGTTTGAATTGAAAATGTGCATTTCTCTACAGATATTACACATCCTACTCCTGATCTTACTGGTTACATCACTGAAGGTCAAATATATATTGATAGGCAGCTTCATAATCGGCAGGTAATTTACATTGCTACATCGGACACTTGTCCCCTAATATAGTTAGTGCATCGCTAGAGTAACTTTGGTTACTTGGTATTATTGAATAATACTCTTGTCCAAGGAGATTTAAATGACTAGCCTTTTCTACTTGCAGATATATCCTCCAATCAACGTTCTCCCTTCTTTATCCCGGTTGATGAAAGTTAGTTTCTTGACCATTTTAAAGTTTCCTTTCCAAATTATGGAGATCATACTCTCTTAGATCTACTTTCCTTTCATAAATTAATTAATTCCCCTGTAGAGTGCTATTGGTGAGGGCATGACCCGACGCGATCATGCTGACGTTTCTAACCAGGTTCCCATTTGTTCTTTCACTGATTGTTTATGTTTTTGCATTTGAATCTCCATTTAGTCGTTTGATTTTCTTCATTATACAGCTCTATGCCAATTATGCCATTGGAAAGGATGTTCAAGCAATGAAAGCGGTGGTGGGAGAGGAGGCTCTCTCGTCTGAGGATTTGGTTCTTTTCTCTCCTTCCTCTGTTTGTATGACCTTCAACATATGATCCTGACCATTTTGCGATCTTTGTGGTGCAGCTCTACCTGGAGTTCCTGGACAAGTTTGAAAGGAAATTTGTTGCACAAGGGGCTTATGACACCCGTAATATCTTCCAATCCCTTGATCTTGCATGGACTCTACTACGCATTTTTCCTCGCGAGCTTCTCCACCGTATTCCTGCGAAGACCTTAGATCAGTATTACAGCAGAGAGGCGGCACACTGATTTCCTCTCCGACGCCAATGTTCTATTGATGTCTGTATGAATAAGTTGCTGAGTATGCGAAGCTCAGAAACTAGGCCGTTTTTGTATTTTTTTTTTTGGGGTTGAGTCTGTATCTCCATTTTTTTTTCTTCTCATTATTATTACAGTAATCTTATTGCCGGGATGCCTTTTGCAAAAATATGTTCTTACACTGTACCGGCTCTGCTTGTATGTGTTTTTGAGAAACTTAGTAAGTTGTTTGGTTTGAGCCCATTTTTTTAGAAAAATTATATATATATATATATTTATTTTTTTAACAATAATTTTTAGATATTCTTTAGTGTTTTAGAAAATATTATTTTCTTTTTGAAAAATAGAGGTGAAAAACATAAATTAAATATTATTTTTTAGTAAACTGTATTTCTCATGAAATGAAATAGAAAATCAAGCTCCCTTTAAATTCGTGCAATCTATTGCCTTGCTGTAATGACTCTTCTCTTACTAAATACTCTCCTTTGCATAAGTTTTAGTAAATGCTCTCTTACTAAAGCTCCCTTTAATAATCTTGTAAAAATGATAATATAAGTTTGTATTATGCTTTCGAAAGGTGCATTTATATTCTAATTTTTAAATTTTAATCATTACAAAATCATTTAAACATTTTATTCAAGACATTCTAATAATATATTTTAAATGTTTTAGATAAACGCAAGGATCATCAAAATATATTTTTTAATTTTTGGTAAAAATGCCGTATCAGATTCCATTAAATTTCCCGTAATTATTTCTTCCCCGGCGTCGCGCACTGCTCTGCCTCGTCACTCCCCTCGGCGATCCACTCTCGGGTACGCTTCTGATCGGTCTTCTCAGTCGAAATCTCGTCTCATTGGCCTTCCGATTCGTGTTTTTCGAGATCTTGGTATCCAAATATGCGTCTGATTAGGAGCGATCTGCTGGTTTAGCGGATCGAATCTATGGATTGGTTTCATCTGTTCGTCACGATTGGTTCCAGTTTAGAAGAGGAAATGACTTGGTTATCGTTATCGTGGATCTGCATATGCCAATTCTTCTTTAGCTAGTTTCTTAAGGCGCTATATTTCGATCGATATTCCTCGTTTAAGGACTTTTTGGAGGTTAGGAGTCGAATTTATGTTGATAACTATTAGTAGAGTTCTTCATCCGTATGCAGTAGAATTATGCTGGGTGCCATTTCTTTAAATAGAAAATAAGGCCTTCAATTAGATCACGGCTTAATTTCCTTTCACCTTTTTTTTTTTCGTTAGACATCTAATTTGATATTGTTGAATTGTTATTTAGTTCTGACAGTTAAGCTGAAAAGTGCAGTTCGATATGTGTTGACATCGTGATAAGTTGATTGTATGAGTCAAACGGCCCCATTCTGCGTTAATGTTTTATAGTTTTCTTTACAATTCAGAGGAAAACGTATTTTCCTGTATTAGTATATGGTAGGATATACATACATAGTTTCATTTAATAAAGATTATGATAGAGCTGTTACTTCTTTATTTCCTCAGGTTTCAGGCATGGGTGCAGCAAAGACGGGTATTGACATGGAGGAAGGATCACTGGAGATTGGCATGGGTATGGAGATATCGTCATCAGTCTGCTTTTATACTAGCTGAACATTTTTTTTGTCATTAAGATCATCTGATCTATGCTTTTGGCCTTATCTTTGTTTGACCATATAAACTATAAAGAAATTTGATGGGAATCATATTACCGATTAATTTTCTGTATATGGAAAGGACTCTGGACCATCGAGTAGCATCAACAATCAGCACTGTTCGAGTCCCACCAATCTAAGGCTCTTCAGAAAATTGCCATATTTATTTTTCAACAGAGACATGCATTCTAGAGTTGTATGCATATTTGGGCCCAGCACTCATCATGATTTGGTTAGGTTATTTGTCTACTTTTTGCGGAGTGAAGTTAAGAGAAAAAAATAGTAAAATAGGTCTAAATTGCATTATCAAACTGAGAATCAAGGGTGTACTAAAACTATCTTGAGTTAAATTTGTTATATCTTGGTCAACATGTGTAGTTGCTTTTGTGAAATTTGAATCTTCTTGAGATCAATATGTTGAGGATTGCTAACAATGTCCAAGGATACAAATGAACTATTTGGAGAGACTGCCTTTGGCCTTGTACCAAAGTGTATGGCCTCCCATAGAGTGCAATGACTGCATAAGATCCATTTATCCATATCCAAGTAGTTGGAACTTTCCTTTTGATGTCATTGTAGTATCTGTTGGCCTCCCCATATTAAAATTTAATATCTACTTGAACAACAAACACCACTTTGGGTTTGTACATTTCTTGGCTTGCTGATCTATCACATGGTGTTTACTTATGTTGCTTTAAAGATGGTTCCTATTTACTAAAGCATTTGAATCCCTAGCACTTATGGTTTCTCTTGTGTTTTTTTCCAAGAGAAGGGAAAAAGTTTACATGGAAAACAGTTAAAAGTCCTTTCCTTCATCTCTATGTTATTGAACAACCTGAAAAAATTGGGGATGCTACAATGGCATGATTCCTTTTTTTGATGCTGATTATGAGTCCAAAGAGTATCATTAGAGTTATTAATTGCTGTTGTTGTTATGCTATGATAACAAGCATAGTTTTGCTTTGGTTTCTTACATTAAAATGATATAATGCATTGCAAAGTTATATGTCTTTTGTCTTATTATAAACTTCAATGCTATTCAAGTTTGCATACATTTTCCTATGATTGATGATATAGAGAAATGCAGTAGGTTTTGCTCTCCATTTCTTTTATGACACTTTTTCAGTGATGATTTCATGATGTATTTCAAGTATCAATGATTTTTTTGTAACATCATAATGTGTTGGAAGTTCGTTTGTTTTCCTTTTTGGTGACAGAGTACAGGACAGTGTCTGGAGTAGCTGGACCCCTAGTTATCTTGGATAAAGTGAAGGTATTACATTATCTTACCTCTGATGTATTTTCATTTTGGTAGGGGCACTAATTTCCAATTCTTTGTTTCCCACACTTCACTTTCTCATTATTTACAAATGCTTTTCAGGGTCCCAAGTACCAGGAGATTGTTAATATTCGATTAGGAGATGGCACTATTCGACGCGGTCAGGTCCTGGAAGTTGATGGTGAAAAGGCTGTTGTGCAGGTGTGACTGATTTTAGATATTCTATTTGAGTTCTCTACTGCATTTATAAATTTTTTCTTTACGTTTTTCTGTATGATTGTTGTAAATTGAATATGAATGGTTTGTGCATTGCTCACTTGTGTGGTTTGAGTTGCAGAAGGCTTTGAAGATAAACCTTTCTCATTAGTTTTTGATAACTTATCCTTAATTTGTCATATCTTTGTAAACATCTGTTATTTGACTGATGCCCTCAGGAGTTATGAAAATTGAAACATCAAAACTAGCCTCTAAGATAAAATTCTGAGTGAAGAACATTCAGAACAGTGCAAGGTAAAAGCACAGAGGACTAGTCACTAAATCACTTCTCTTTGCAGAACTACAAGGAAATAGGTATTTAGAGTTACTAAGAACAATTTTCTTAAATATTAATTGTGGGAGTGGTATGAATTTATCATACTTTATCAGAAGTCTTTTTTGGTGATTTTCTGTTATTTCTTTAGTGCTATAAAAATGTTTTGAGCATATGTGTATATTTTGTCATGAAAATTATCAAAAGTTCAAAAACCTAGAAAGAAATGGCTACAATGGAAAGTTTATAAATTTGTGTCATTGTCAGAGAATTCTTTGTGATGAAGCCCTAGGATGAATAAATTAACAAAGAGGAAACCAAAACTCATGAAGAGAACTTTAGTTTGATTAAATTGAAAGAGGAAATAACAAAAGGGGTTGGAGTTTCTTTTATAAGGTCTACCCTGTAATAAATAACCTATACCTAAAATAACATATTCCCCTTAACAAAAGTTAAATTAACCTAATTTGCTACTGCTATAAAATATAATCCTTTTCCTACTTCAAAAATTCAAATATTAAAGCCCACTAATTTATATGTATCATTCTTCTTACCAAGGAGAACTCAATTGGGGCAAGCTACCAACATGTTACAATTTGGCTGTTCTTTTTGGTAATTAATATAGTGATTGAACGTCATCAGAATTTTGACCCTCAACGAACGTAATTTATGCATCATCTTTTTCTTTGGTCGGTCAGGTAAGGAATAGTTGCATTTTTGTTTTTCTTCCAACTAATAAGGAAATATCATGTCTGACCATGAGGCAGAAATGCTCTGAAAATGATAGCTAAGGACTATGGAGTGTGGGCTCTAGCGCTGAAAGAGTATAACATGTGACAAAGTCAACTAGATGAGATAGAGGCTCAAACACTTTCTAATGAGATAACAAATTTCTGATTTGAAAATTATTGTTTAAGTAGGAAAACTAAATGCATAAGCATTGTAAATTTGGAATCACATTATAAGACACTACAGTTCAATAATGGGACAAAGAAGAATATTAGAGGAGTGTCTGTGAGATAAGTTGAGTTCATGAATACAAGTGGACAATCTACTGTATCATCATATACTTTATTGTATTTATTATTTAATACAATTTCACTTTGAGAATTGACATATGTCTGTTGTACAAGTTCTATAGAGCTCTCATTGTGGTGATAAGAAATTAACAAGGAAACTAACTCTCTAAGTTGTCAAGCTATAATAAAGTCATAGGTAACTATAAAGGGATAAATACCAATAATGTCTCAATAAATTATAGTCACACTAGTATTTGCATTCTTACTTTGTATGTTTATTCATTTTCGATTTCTCAAGGTAGCATGAACAAGTTAATTTGTGATCTAAAGTCCTCGTGACTAGCATATCAAATTGTTCTTGAAATGGTCAACTCACCAAGGGCCTCATCTTAGGTAGATTTTGTGATTTAATACTATTCTCTGAAAGGGTTAAATCATCAAGGGGCTTCTCTAAGGTAGATTCTTGTGGTTTAATTAAATGCTTTTTATTCTAAAGAGAAACGTTAATTTGGCAAGATAATAGGGTTGATTAGTTTATGGTTATAAGGTGTCAAATCATCACATGAAACCTTTGAGTTATGTGATTCAATTAAAACTTCTTTGGATTTTGAAGAAGGGTCTTAAGTGAAATAGGAATTTTGGGTGTTGTCTTTAAAGTTGGTTCCATTTTGGAAATGGTGCAGGACTCCGTGAGAGGGAACCCTTCCACTAGGTGTGCCGGTGGGTTGGAAGGTCACAAGAATTGTGGGTTGCATATCTTGTCAGTTGAAGGTATAAACCATAGAGCTAATCTGGTGATGATATCGGATCTGCCCCAAAAAGAGATGTTGGTGATTGTTTGAGCAAAGAGGGCTTGCCTGTTGTTGGGGCAGTGACTCCTTATTGGTTTGGCAGACGATACAGTGCAACGATTATTTGCTGTGTGTAATGGAGATGAAGATGATGCACCCTGTATAGTGGAGGATGAGTTATTGGCATGGGAATGTGCAGTGGCCTATGAGAGCCACATCGTTGAGGAGATATGCTGGCGTCAGTAGGCATCTGGAAATTTTCAGCAATAGATGAGAGGATGATGCAATGGTTTAGGTGAGGGAGGCAGAGTATGGGTCTGGATTCTGCAGGGATGCTGCTCCAAACCAAATGTGTGTCTCCTCATGCAATCTAATTAGGGAACAAATCTGGAAGAGGTTTTGGAAGGTCCGAGCATACAAGCTCAAAGGTATAGGGTAACTTTGCGGCAGAGGAAGAGTGAGAACATGGTACTAAACCAATTTCCCCTTTGATGCAAGATCAAGATGAACAAAATTCAAAGAAGAGGAAAATCAAAACTTACCAAGCAAATTCAAATTTTATTACCAGAAAAGAGGGGATTGAGGACTCTTTTAAGGACCAACCCTAACCCTAATCGTACATACTTGGTAAACTAATAACTTTTAAAACACAAACTTCTACTTCCATATTTGCAATTTCCTTATTAAACTGCATCGCCTACGTGAAGTATATGCTAGGATTTGGGTTATTGAAAGAGAAGAAGAGTAGAAACTTGCAATAATCTGTGGTCACAAATGTACAGAAGTATTTATAAGTTGCATGAAAATCAGTACTATTTTTGTTTCTCAATGCTCTAGTCTATAAATATAGTATTCTAATTGTCAAGTGTCAATTTGTTGCTAGGTAAGAAAATATTACATTTCATTCTTGCTTTAGAGAGTTATTGGGGGATCTAGAAGTACTTTTGTTTTTAAAGTAGTCAGATTTCTATCTTCTCTTACGCACTTTGTTGAATAGGTCTTCGAAGGAACTTCAGGAATTGACAACAAATACACCACTGTGCAATTCACTGGCGAGGTGATAGTTTTTAACATTTTTGTATGAAATTTGTGCACGTACATATTTCTCCACTATGTTTTAGCATCTTTTTTCTTTTTTATAAAATGTATTCTAATCAGTTCTGAACTACAAGATTGAAAATCTATTTTGTGTGACAACCAAGTCAGCATACTACTATTTCCTGTTACTTCACTTGAGCTTTAGTTATCGTGCAATCAGTGCATGATGTTTCTGTCTCTGTTTTGAGCTTTGAACTACAAAGAAGGCATGCTTGCCTTCTACTACCATGGCTATCACTTTTTGTTAGTCTGGTTGTATGTCCAACATTTATCTTATGCAAATACGGTATGCTCTTTTATAGTTGAATCAATTTAATGAATTAGAATATTTCTGAGCCAGCTCTCTCCTAGACGTGTAGAGTTGAATCAATTTCTCATGACTTGCACTACAAATGACTTGTTCTGGTTTATTTATTCGGTTTCTTTGGTATTAGGCCTTAGTTTTTGCTATAGTCATTTTCAAATTTTATCTCAAAGAAGATTTATGTTTTGGGTCAAATTTTGACAAGATCTACAAAACCTGAGAATCAATCACGATTCAAACAACAATTTTTTTTTAAAAAAAAAATCTAAACATAGAAAAAATAACCTACCAAATAGCCAAACCCACCATTTAGATCCTACTTTAATTCAAAGTGCAAACAACTAAAAATTTCTGGTATACATTAAAATGAATGCAATTCAGGATAAGTTGACCAGGTCATTTTTTCTCTGACTGGGTTGGGATCTCTATTTCATAAAATCTGATCTTATCCAACCCCTACCGCCCCTCTCTTATTACTCTGTGCTAGTTTATCCTTGAAGAATGTGCACGATGCAAAATTAGATGTTATTTGTCTATGATGGTTTATACTATTGTTGCATAACATAAATGTCTATTTCATGTCAAATGACTCAAAACTAGTTAGGACTTTCCAGAGTTCAATTTGTAAATGCAAATTAACTTTCTAACACCGTGTGGAATTAGCATAAAATAATTTCTTTAACAATAGTGTCAATTTGAGTCTTCTGCTTGTACTTGTATCCTTGAGTCATTGCGTCCATAGTTTATGTTTCAACCTTTGTCATAATTGTCATATTCATGTCACGTCATCGTGTCATGTGTATGTTCAGTATTATTCAACTTTAGTCAGCATCCACATCTAAAAATTTCAGTAGCTTGTGACTAGGAGTTCTTACTTCTTTCATGTTACTTTTAATTATTGTTGGGCTTCCTGCGTGATGCTGACTTCTATATTTTCTTGGTTTAGGTTCTAAAGACCCCTGTGTCACTTGATATGCTTGGACGCATTTTTAATGGTTCTGGAAAACCTATAGATAATGGTCCTCCTATTTTGCCGGAGGCTTATTTGGATATATCTGGTGAGTTAGTATAAAAAATTGGTTTACCTTACAGTGCACTAATTTCTACCCTCAAGGATTATTTACTCTCAGTGATTGGTATTTGTTCCAGGAAGTTCCATTAATCCCAGTGAAAGAACCTATCCTGAAGAAATGATCCAAACTGGAATATCAACCATTGATGTTATGAATTCTATTGCTCGAGGGCAGAAGATCCCCCTCTTTTCTGCAGCTGGCCTCCCTCACAACGAAATAGCTGCTCAGATCTGTCGTCAGGCTGGTTTGGTGAAACGTTTAGAAAAAACTGACAACCTTTTGGAGGTATCCCGTCTCCATTTATCTTATTTAATTACTAGTACTAAGGACATTTAGGTGATTAATTTAGCATACTTTAAGACTTGAAATTGTGTTGTTTGAGCAAGATATTCAGGTTTATTGCATGAGTCCATACCAATTTGTTTCTGAAAGCAATAGCACCAACACTTTTACCCCAATACACCCATGTTAGCTAATGTAATTGACTAAAAAAACTCCCACCACAGATCAACATGAACCTTCCTGTCTTGATCTGTATGACAATCATATCTCTAATTGTGTTTGTTGTTTTTTTTGATAAAATAAACAGGCTGTTTCCTAATTAAATTACAAGTTTTATTAGCACTTGATGTAAATACATTCTATAGATTGCAAAATTTGTTGAGATGGTGTTTCAACATTGACTTGGAGCATTAATGTCCAATAGTGCTTATGGATGGGCTATATGAAAAGTCAAGTTATCATAGTTGGTTTACCATTGCATCTTATGCACTTTATTATCATGCCTTGAAATCCAGTAGGGATAATTGATAATATTGGACTTCTCATCTCCACAAGAGTTTGTTGAAAATGACAAAAATCAAGGTTTGCAACTGGAATTGTGTGAAATGGAGATGAAAAGGAGAAGAAAGGAAAGACCCAAACTTTGTTTGAAGGAAGAAAGGAGTTGGCGGATTGTAAAGTACCAGCTGAAGCTATGGGGCGAGTTTGTGCCATTCCCGTTTGCGATTTCCAGTGTGGAAGCGAGTGAGTTTAGGGTTTGTGGGGAGATCTGGAAGTCATGTTTGTCGAGAAGTGCAGACTGATAGGTAAGTTAGGATTCGTTAGAATTTTTACTAACAGCAATACCTACCTGAACCAATAATGACATTATTAATCATAAATTAAGTACTTTAATCAAATTAAATCAGATTTCGAATTTCATATTTATTATAGTAAATCAAAGTTTAACATAATTAATTTAACAATTAAATAAATTTAAATCTAATATAATTAACTTACATTGATTTAATCAGAATTAGTTTAATTTAATTTGATTTTAATTATATTTATTTAGTAAAATGGAATTTAAATTGATTCAAGAATGGATTAAATTAAATCAAATTTTAAATTGATTAAATTAATTTAATTAATCAAATTTTAAATCATAGATTCATTTGATTAAATTAATTAAGATTTTAATTTAATTAATCTAACTAGAATTAGATTATTTTAAATAGGAATTTGAATCTAATATTATTAATTAAATTTAATTATATTAATTAAAACTGAGTTAATCAGAATTAAAATTGATTGAAATTGTTACTTTGTTCTTTCCATATTTTTTATTATTATTTTTGTTTTTCTTGAATTTTTTTTTTACCAATTTCAATTGGATCCATTCAATATGGCTGATGTCTAGGTTTACTGTGATGGAACAAACTACCAAAAGTAGGTTACGTTAGATATACAAT
This sequence comes from Kaempferia galanga, assembly GCA_037974795.1. Taxonomy (NCBI): domain Eukaryota; kingdom Viridiplantae; phylum Streptophyta; class Magnoliopsida; order Zingiberales; family Zingiberaceae; genus Kaempferia; species Kaempferia galanga. The sequence goes on from JBBPFP011625372.1 coordinate 15,715, forward strand.
TAAAATGCAGGACCTCATTATTATGCTTATTTCACATTCTTAATTAATTATTAATCGAGTGCAAAATTATGAAGATTGCCTTTTATGTTTGTATTTGTTTAAATTACAGGTATAGGTAAATATAGGAAGTGATGTGTTTAGTTGCAATAACTATAACAGCATTTTTACTTCTATCACCATCAAATCTAATAATTTTTACTTTGACACTTGGGCATATATAGTAATTCATATATTTGTTTCCTTCTATCAGCAGGGTGAGGGAGACAATTTTGCTATCGTATTCGCTGCCATGGGAGTGAACATGGAAACTGCACAGTTTTTCAAGCGTGATTTTGAGGAGAATGGTTCTATGGAAAGAGTGACACTCTTTCTAAATTTGGTAGGTTATTTAATATTTCTTTAATAAGCACCTCATGGTTCATGCTATTTATTATATCTTTTCCCTACCAATGTCTAACGTGTAATAAATGGGTTAAGAATATATTCAGTTTCATACTATTTTGTCCAGGCAAATGACCCCACAATCGAGCGCATTATCACTCCTCGAATTGCTCTCACAACAGCAGAATATTTAGCTTATGAATGTGGGAAGCACGTGCTTGTCATCTTAACTGACATGAGCTCATATGCTGATGCACTTCGTGAGGTAAAACTCCATTCTCATTCTTTACGTTGAATGTTCACAACATTGTTTATATCATCAAATTTATTTCTATATGTATGTTTTATGTGTCATGTCTAGAATGTATGTAGCATGCTTAAAGAATTTAATTACAATAGGAATTGTTTATGTTATTTAAGCAATACTTTGTTGTTTTATTTTTCATTAATCCCTTGAGATGTTGATGAACTGGCAATCCATGTAATGGCATGCCAGTGATATCGTAATAGGTTTGGTGTTATTGTGTATTCATACAAAATCATCTAAACAGTATTAATCTAGATAAATTTTTTTGAAAATTATTTTATACAATTCAAAGTTAAACTTTCTATCAAAAAAATTTTCTGAAAAATTTCCTTCTTTTGTTTTTAAAAACCATGATTTTTATGGCGTATGATGAATGGGTAGAGTCCTGTCACCAGTTTAATATTCATGCTATGTCACTTTTTAAATTTTTCTTGGAAGTTCATGTTTCAGGATGTTTAGTGTTCATGTTGTGTTATCATCTCTGGCTATTTGGCCAGCTCTTCATTGTCTCACTTATATCGACCATTGTTTCCTGGTGAATATGAAGCTGCACATTTGAAACATTGGTTCCACATAGCAAATTTCAGCCATCTGAAGTGTAGTCCTGCTGGAGTTTCAATCTTTGCAAAAGCCTTTATTCCCTATTTCATCTTTCTCTAGCAATTAAGTTGCACTTGTAAGCTCTAGTTTGTCTATGTTCAGGCAAATTACATTTATTAATTCTCATTTTGTCTTAAACCCTTCCAGTGCTATTATGCAACTAAATTGATGAGTAAAAGGTTCTCTTTATGCTAATGGTTTTAGGTATCAGCCGCTCGAGAGGAGGTGCCAGGTAGACGTGGTTATCCTGGTTATATGTACACAGATTTGGCAACTATATATGAGCGAGCTGGACGTATAGAAGGAAGAAAAGGTTCCATTACACAGATACCCATCTTAACCATGCCAAATGATGGTATGTATAGGATTAAGTATTTGGTAGCTTAAGAATCCTTCTCTTCCCAAATGCAAGTTTAGACTAGTAAATTTCTTGCAAATAATCCTAATGCAATATCTTGAAGAGATTATACTCTACATTTCCTTGATGTTTTGAATATCTCGGAAACATCTGTGCTTTCTCTCATTTGCAGTATCTTTAGGTAGAAAAACTAGCGTGTCAAGATTGAAATTTTGCATTTTTGCATAGATATAACACATCCTACTCCTGATCTTACTGGTTACATCACTGAAGGTCAAATTTATATCGATAGGCAGCTCCATAATCGCCAGGTAATTTAAATGTCTACATTGTACATTTGTTTCTAGCGTAACGGATCAGTAGTGTAGCATTTTGTCCTAGGGGATTTAACTGACTTCTCTTTTCTTCTTTGCAGATATATCCTCCAATCAACGTCCTCCCTTCTTTATCTCGGTTGATGAAAGTTAGTTTCCTGATAGCATGAAGTCCATACTCTTTCTTCATGCCTTCCATAATTTAATTAATTTCCCTGTAGAGTGCTATTGGTGAGGGCATGACTCGTCGTGATCATGCGGATGTTTCTAACCAGGTCTGCGCAAATTCTCACACTGATTGCATTTATGTTTTTGCATTTGAATCTCAATTCATTCTATTGCCCTTCATTATACAGCTCTATGCGAACTATGCCATTGGAAAGGATGTGCAAGCAATGAAAGCAGTGGTGGGAGAGGAGGCTCTCTCATCTGAGGACTTGGTATTTCTCTCTCCTCTTCCTCTTCCACTGTTTTGTATCGCCTTCGTACGAAACCATGGCACTACCATTTTTCAATCATTGCGGTACAGCTCTACCTGGAGTTCCTGGACAAGTTCGAAAGGAAATTCGTTTCACAAGGGGCCTACGACACCCGTAACATCTTCCAATCCCTTGACCTCGCATGGACTCTTCTACGCATTTTCCCTCGCGAGCTTCTCCATCGTATTCCTGCAAAGACCTTGGATCAGTATTACAGTAGAGAGGCAGCACACTAATTTCCTATCGCAGATCAGAAACTCCATTGGTGTCTGCGGGGATAGGCTGCTGGTGTACGAGAGCCCAGGACTTGGCTGCTGGTGTGCGAGAGCCCCGGACTTGGCTGCTGGTGCAATCGATTCTGTTTGTATATTTTTGAGAAACCAAAAAATCTTCGAGTCTATTATTATTGCTGTCATTTGTCAGGGCACCTTCAGCGCGTTTGCTGCGCATACAGTGCACCTTTTAGAATTGTGTTTTTTTTTTTGTGTGTGTGATGTGATATAAGTTAAGGTCAGTGGGAAATTTTGTATTGGTAAAAATAAATATAAAAACATTTGAGGGAAATGACTTCCCGAATTAGTAGAAATTAGCTGTGATAGTTAATTTCTTATTTCATTATAAACTATGATAAATATAGAAGATTGGAAAATTTATCTCTACCTCTTTCACAAATGGGGTTTTATTTAGGATTAATTCGATCCTATCCGTAAGGGGAATGCCCTTATCTCTTATAATGAGCGGTAGGATTCAGACCTTTCAAGTGGATCATATTCATCTCCTATAAAAAGTAAAGGTATTGTCTTAAGGATAGGATTGAATCAATCTTTATCTAGTGCGAGTGTCGTAGACTTGAAACCTTTTAAATTAAGGAGTCTAACCCATTGCCAAATGTCAATATATGAATTCATAAATACAATTTATTCACAATAACTATTACAATTGAAAATAAGTATAGATGCCTTGTTTTTCCTAATTTTGTATGACATGACATAACATAAATGGTTTGGTTATGCTATACCCAGTGTGTTGGGGGTGTAGATGCTAAAAAAGTTGATTGACACCTATCACATAGGTAGGTGCCCATAGTAGATGAGTCGAGCACATGGTCACGTACATAAAGGTGTGTAGCATAACACGCCCCTAAGAGCACCTGCATTGGCTCGTTAACGCACGTGTTATAACGCGTTAAAAGCGTTAAAGCCTGCACGCAAATAATTAAAGTGACGTGGGGGGG
>JBBPFP011626466.1:0-19381 GCA_037974795.1 Kaempferia galanga
AATATATTGTTATTATACTCATAAACATCCAAATTTATTCGTTTTTAATTTTTTTAAAAAACCTAATACTATAACCCAATTAGGAAGCCTGAACCCTAGAGGTAAAATCTTAAAATTTTATCACTTGAATACTATAAACCAATTGAGAAGGTTGAACACTAGGGGTAAAAAGTAAAAAAAAAATAACATTTTACCCCTAAGGTTAAACTTTCTAATCGAATTATAATGTTAAGTTTAAAAAATTAAAAATGAATCATTTCATATATTTATGGGTATAATAATATATTTAGAATTTATATTTAAATAAATAATAATTTTTTAATTAAATTTAAAAAATAAAAAAAAACTTATTATCCTCCGCGTGTTCACAGTCGCGTACTATGCGGCACGTAGGATAACAAAATTATCCCAATCAAATTTAATAAAATAATTTCTTTATAATTAACTTTAAAATTTTAAATAGGAAATCTACGTTCTAACACGGGATACTTTAGTTGGACGCGTTACAACTCACTGGATTTTTCCTCGCGTGTTCACCTAAATGCAAATGCGACCCCAATCGCCGACTGAAACATCCAACCGCATAATTAAATTGTACAGAAACAAAGGAAATGAAAAAACAAAAGGGAGACACCCACCGCGGAAAGTTGGGCAAGCTGCAAGGAAAGACCGTCGCAGCGTTTCGGAAGAAAGAGGAAAGAGGAGGCGAGGAAGATCGACGCCCGGACTTTCGAAAGTCGAATCCCTCCCGGCTCCGGCCAAGTGAAGCGATCAGCAGCCGCAGCAACGGCAGCGGCAGCAGCAGCGGCAGCAGTTAATTAGCGAGCGATTCGCCTTTCACTCGTCACCTCTTCTGTGAAGTGATCCGGTTTTACTCCTCCTTCCCGAAACCCTTGTTTGGGCGGAGCGATCGGAGAAATTGAGGCGGAGGAGGAGGCGGTGGAGAGAGGGGATCCATTGCCATGAGGGTGCCCTGCTGCTCCCTGTGTCATTCGCGCTACGACGAGGAGGAGCGCGCCCCTCTGCTCCTCCACTGCGGCCATGGCTTCTGCAAGGGCTGCCTCTCCACGATGTTCGCGGCCTCCGCCGATACCTCCCTTTGCTGTCCCCGCTGCCGCCTCCCGACCCTCGTCGGCAACAGCGTCCACGCGCTCCGCAAGAACTTCCCCATCCTCTCCCTCCTTGCCTCCTCGACTTCCTCCCCTTCCTTCGACTACGACTTCACCGACGATGACGAAGAGGGGGATGGCCAGGGGGAGGGAGATTACGACCTCGACGAAGACGATTACCTTTCCCACGGGGGCGGCCGCCGCGGGAGGGCTGGCTTGTCCTCTCACGCCGGTTGCTGCCTCGGTGCTGCCGGCACTAGCGCGGCCTCCACTACGGCTGTTGACCTTGGCCTCCACCACGAACTCAAGCTGGTAAGGAGGCTCGGAGAAGGGCGGCGAGTGGGGCAGGAGGTGTGGTCTGCTGTGCTGTCTAAGGGTTCCTCTTCCTCGAGCCAAAATGGCGGGAGTTGTCGACACCTGGTGGCGGTGAAGCGCATTGCGCTCACGGAGGACACCGATGGGGTGTGGTTGAAGAGTCGGCTGGAGAACCTGCGCCAAGCTTCCATGTGGTGCAGGAACATTTGTACCTTTCACGGGGTGAAACAGACGGATGGATACTTGTGCCTCGTTATGGACAGGTTCACTAGCTCCATCCAGTCAGAAATGCTGCAGAACAAAGGCCGTCTTACATTGGAGCAGATACTCAGGTTCTTGTCTTCTTAATATACCATGCTTTGAATGAATCAGTAAGATTGATTGATAAATTTGTAAGTAATGGGTACCATTTACCAGGACATTTACTCTAGCTGAGAAATGCATGGTTATTGAATGTGTAAAAAGACATGGTTTGTGTAGCTAGGAGCCTAGGATATTTGCCCATTTGTCCTGTTTTTATTCTTCCATTCGTGAATTGCTCTCTAGCCTAGGCAACAAAACAACAAGTGTACTTTGGTAGAAAATGACCAATCTTTTGTTTACAAATCATAATCCTATTGAAAATTCAAAATGTAGTTTTTTCCCCTCCCGAAAATAGGAAATTAGGAAAGCCCAGGCCATCTATGCTCAAAGAGTTGAAGTTTCTTCCTATAACAAAATTTCCCCAAGTTGTTCAAAATGTCCTGTCGATCAGTCTATAAGCTTTCCGAATTAGTAGGGACAAAAGTGATGCAATGATTTGAAATTTTACATTTATTACAAATTGTATAACACCAAGTGGGAGGAAACATTATGTATGTGAAATGATCAATAGAGAGAACTTTTCATGATTCAAAGCAATAAAGTTCAATCAATTGCATACAAGAGCTTTGAAGACTAAATGGTTTAAACACAGTATAATTAAATGTATGAAATATAGCTTTAATAATAAGAAAACACTCTTTAACTATATTAAGAAAACCCTAAACTAAAAAAGGTATTTTGAAGAACTGAATATTTCTAGCAAATAACAATATATCGTTCAATAGAAGGAAAAGATATATTTAGCCTAGCACAGATAGTTAGGACCCATGGCTTCTTGTTATTATTTCACCATACTAAATTTCACATTGCTTGTAGCTCCACGCATGTCTTGCCAAAAGGATATAGCATCCGTGTAGCCAAATGTAGTCATTCCTTGATCAAGTTAAGATCTGGGCCAGCAATTCTACTTTGTAGGCCATCAAAATTTGAAGGTGTATCACCACCATCGTTGGTCACAACCAAGGGGTCAGTAAAGTCTTGAGTTCCTTTAAGTTGGTATGGTGTTGACATACAATGTTATAGATTTCTCTGAGTGAAGGAAGTTAAAACAGTCTTATCCCTGGTCCATTGGGATTTAACCCATTTAACCCACTGATCTATCCAAAGTCAAACACAATTTGATTAGGAAGTAATTTGGGATGATGAGATTCAAAATTGCTGCGGGTGCTACAGGTGGGGTTTTCACTGTTTCGGTTGCATCTTTCCTAGTCGTCCTACTGGTTAGGAACATCCACCATATATAACATCTCGGACTGACTTTGCAAAGCAGTTTTCATGATTTTCCAGAATTCAATTAAGAAAGGGCAGGGATTTAATCCCATATTTGAAGCATACCTTGGCTTTCTTCAATTTTTTATAATAATGCAATAACTTTGTTGTAATGTCTTGATGTTGTTACCCATCCTGCAATAATAAGATAAGGAAAGAAATATGATGATTAGGTCCAGTGAAAAAAGACAAGATACATATAGGAACCATTTAATTGCGTCGTAATATGCCAAAGTATCACAAGCAATTTACTAAAATGGATATTTTTTGAAATTTATTCACTCAAGCTTCATATGCTCATGCAGTACATTGCATCCACTTATGACCACATAGAGATTATGTTAACTAAATCAGCCTTCGGCTTGTTAAAGTCCTTGCTAATTCAAAGTTATGATGATCCAATTAGACCAATTTCTACCTAGTAAACAAACAAGAGCATATTCTGGGGACTGCTCAGGTCAATGTGATATTAGCTGATATTGTTAATATAATCAGTGCCATTTTTCTAAAAAGCATACGGGCCATATACCATCTATCTCGCCCAGCTTCTTCACAAATTGTTTAAGTTTGATTTGGACAAAAACAATACTGATGACAACTTTGACCAGTGATTCTAGTCAAAATAAGACCTACCCAGTTTTTTCTTGGACACTATTGTGTTAATCGTTTTTTTAATGTTTGTAAACAAACAGCTTTATAGATTAAAATTTCCCTTCCTCTTTCCTTCCTTGGAAGGAAAGACAAACCAGGGAAAACTTTTCCTTATCTGTTTCTCCCACCTAAATTTCTTTGGGTACCTACTCGCTTTCTCTAACTGCTTTCTTTCCATATAGGTAATTGGCCACTGAAGCCATCAATCGAAGATAGGGTAGAACCTTCATTTAGTTTAGTCATCCACCAGTTTGCTTGGTCACCATTTAACTTCAGGAATTCTAATTTTCCATTTAGACCGAAGAGGGTTTTCGACCTTTAAATGATCTCTACATGCTAACAGATAAGAGTAGAAAAGTGGGGAATGTAATTCCACCCATCTTACCTTGTGGATGTCCTTGCTATATCATTGGTTCTCTGATTAGAAAAGTGGGGTAAAAGAGAGTTCCCTAGAGCAAGATCAATAAAAAAGTAAAAGACAAGCACAGTTGTTCTAATTAAAAAAGAGATGAAAATCATGCTGAGGGCACTTAAATGGCCTTTGCTATGACTGTAATATTCTAATTGCAACAGACTGACTCAGGAAAGAGAGCACAATGCTCTTGAATGATGCAAATGGTGAACACCTGTTTAGGTGTTCAGAACTACTTTTTGGGGGATCCATTCTTGCCTTTCTAGCTATTAGTGGGATTTGTGGGAGGCAAGATTAGTATATGACAATGATAGATCCTTAGAACTACTTGGAATTCAAACTCTGTTTAACAACCTCTCTAATATATACTAGAGGGCAGTATCCTTATGATTTTCTAGCCACCATTATATCCTTTTGCTAAAACCTATAGCAAGTGAAGGCGGACCTTTTCTGTTTCCATTTTCACATTGATCTGGGCAACATTTGATCTTTCTTAAGCTTCTCCTAAGCCATCAATGGAAATTGCTTACAAGGTCCTCTTCATTTGACAAATACACTGGGACTAGTGCTGCATATCGTCATGACCTGAATCATCTCTATTGACCCCCCTCGAAGAACACATTCATGTATGGCATGAAATGTACACAAGTGAACCAAACAGTACAAGCTGCATTTAACCTTCAGAGTGGCCTGTAGTACCTATCTAAGGGATCTTGGAAGCCTTTTAACTGTACGACACTAGAATACATTTATTGAGAGAAGAAGCAAGTAGTATGGACATAGTTTTACTTCTCTGAGAAAATTAGTAAGATATATTGCACAATAGGTATACAACCTTGCTACAACTACTTATTTTGTTGCATTCTGCTTCTTGGAAAAGGTAGCAATGACTACAAAAAAATATCTGCGCCATTAGCTCGATGCATCCATCAAGTGCAATTCCAACTTCTTTCTGTGGCACCTATGTAATATTTGTTTGCTCAATTGGAAGATCATTAACTTGATGTCTCTTGTACCCTATATATAAGTCTTTGTTTGTGAATCTCTCTTCTGCGGCAACTTCTTTAGTATGTTAAGCTTGATATGCTGTATGTTATTTGTTGCAGGTATGGAGCGGATATTGCTCGTGGTGTGGCAGAGCTCCATGCTGCTGGTATTGTTTGCATGAGTTTGAAACCATCAAACCTTCTTTTGGATTCAAATTACCGTGCGGTGGTCTCAGATTATGGACTTCCAGCTATTCTAAAAAGACCTAAGTGCCGAAAAGCCCAATCAATTGTTGAAGAATGCCCTTCAAGTTTGCATTCATGCATGGATTGCACAATGCTAAGCCCTCATTACACAGCTCCTGAGGCATGGGGGCCAGTCAAAAAATCACTAAATTTATTTTGGGATGATGCAATTGGTATATCTTCTGAGTCTGATGCTTGGAGTTTTGGCTGTACTCTTGTGGAAATGTGTACTGGATCTGCTCCGTAGGTCATCTAAACACTTCACTTGCTTCCTTGAATGCTATATTATAGTACATTTATAAGTTTCTATGCAGATGGTCTGGACAAAGTACTGAAGAGATTTATCGGGCTGTTGTCAAGGCGCGGAAATTGCCCCCTCAATATGCAAGCATAGTCGGTGTTGGAATTCCTAGAGATCTATGGAATATGATTGGTGATTGTCTGCAATTCAAACCTTCAAAGAGGCCAACTTTTCATTCAATGCTAGCAATCTTTCTTCGACATCTACAAGAAATTCCTCGGAGTCCTCCAGCTAGTCCAGAAAAGTAAACTGTTGTGTCCTTATGATGTTAGTTAAATGAGCTCATACATATAACTTATTTTGTTGTTTTGATGCCAAAATCCTTCTTGAAAATTAGTAGCATGCAAGGAGAAAGTTTTATTAGAATATCAGTAGGCAGTATAGGGCATGTAATATGTTTGCCAATTGACCTTTTTCATCTGCTTTCTCCCTTTATTCATATCCAAATCAAGAAATTATGGTTTTTGTACTCATGGCTCTTAAGCTGGAAGCATCAGGATTGATTTTTTGTACTTGCAAAGAATTGAATACCTAATGCTAGTTTCTCTTTGTCTGTCTGCCTAATCTAGAATCTATTTAGCTCCAAGACTAATAATCGCTTATCTGTTGAAGTCTTTGCTCTATGGTTGTTATGTGTTGTTTTATATGTTACAAAAGATTTTCACAAGGGATTTGCTACCACTGAATGTAGTCCGGAGAATTCTTTTTATGTGTTTCTTTTGTGCTATGTTACCTGTCTCGATGGTTTCACTGGTCTCCTTGAGGGTTTGTTACCCTTGTTATCTTTATTATGCACTAATTCTTTATTATGCATTAAAATTTTCTTTTTTATTTGCTTGCAACAGTGAGTTTCCAAGAGCTACTACATCCAATAATACCTCGGACCCTTCTCCCGTATCTGTGTTAGATGATTTTCAGTGTAACCCAAATATTTTACATCAACTTATATCTGAAGGAAATTTTTGTGGCACGAGGTATGTCGGAGCAAATGAGAATGCATTACCACATGCCAATTCTTTTAAGTCAGTTCATCATGGATTACTTCTTTCTTGTGTTTGGCAGTGACCTGCTTGCAAAGGCAGCTTCAAACACTAAGAACTCAATTGGTTCTCTTCTAGAAGCACAAAATGCAGAGGGACATACTGCCCTGCATTTAGCTTGTAGGCGAGGTTCAGTGGAGCTTGTGAAGACTATTTTGGCTTTCAAAGAAGCTGATGTGGATATTTTAGACAGAGACGGTGATCCTCCAATTGTGTTTGCTGTGGTTGCTGGTTCTCCAGAGTGTGTTCGTGCTTTGATTAGTAGATCTGCTAATGTTAGTTCCAGGCTGAGAGATGGCCTTGGCCCGTCTTTAACACATATATGTGCTTTGCATGGCCAACCAGAGTGCATGAAAGTAGGCATTTATGTTATTATTTTTTTTTTCAGAACATTGCCTTTTGGTTGTGTACATTTTACTAAATCCATCCATGTTAATTTTCACAGGAATTACTGTTGGCAGGAGCTGATCCAAATGCAGTCGATGATGAGGGCGAATCAGTTTTGCATATAGCCATTTCAAAACGATACTCTGATTGTGCTATTGTTATTCTGGAAAATGGAGGATGTAGATCAATGAGAATACTGAATGCACAGAGAAAAACGTAAGACTATGTAACAACATTTATTAGTAAACAATGTGAATTCAAGGCTGATTTTTTTGCCCATATCTCTAAACATGCTCAACAATTACCTTATTTTGTTCTGAGTTCTTTCTGTTCAGGTTTGTTTGCATCAAGATTTACTTATTTATTTATAGTTAAAATGTATTCTGTTAGCTACATGAATCTAAATTTTATTACCTTTATTGTAAAGGATGCTATTTTGCTACATAATAAAGTATGCATGTTACCTAAAATATGTTGCTGAGGCCTTTAGTTCTCCTTGGTCATGAAATTATGATAATTGTATTTTTTTTTAATTATAAAAATAGTAGTTCAAGATGAAAATATGATAGGACTTGGTCTATATGACCATATTACTTCTAGCCATTTCACTTGCAGTTATTTAGCTACTGTTTCGGATGATTTATGTGATTGATCATGAAAGTAATACCTATGACAACAATTTATCATATGGGTCTCTTTCATCAGCCATTGTTTGTGCTGATTATAATTACACAAACTTGATTATATGTGATGTTAAGCAGTCCCTTGCCTCTAGTCTGGAGCCGGAGTTTAAATTTGGTACATTTGAGCGAAAATATCACTGCTTGATCTACCTACTCTCCTGTTTGGCCTCCTCATTGCATATTCAATGCAGTCCCTTGTCTAAAATGCATAATCGTCTGCATGTGGAGCACACTTTAGTACATCACATAATTGTCCAGAAAGTTGAAATTGCCTTTTCTAGTTGCATGAATATCTACATTCTCCTCCTATTTGGGGCCAGCTATATAACTCTTACCCTCCATTGAGGTGTCAAACTATATTTGTTCTCTACATAACTCTTACCCTCCATTGAGGTATGCAACTCTATAACATTCCCATACAGAAGCTACAGACAAACTACCATTTGGTTAATTCCTTTTCTTTAGGCGCACTTGGTTTTAGAAGGCAATCATGAGTATAATTTAATTTAAACAATTTAATCATGGGTTTCAATTTAATTGCACTATTTTAGTTGGAACGATTACCTAAAATCTAGTTCCCATCCCTTGCTAAAGAATCAATTTTACATTCCACATTGATTGGTAAGTTCTTCAGAAAAATGACAAGTTTACATACGATGTAGAATTTGAATAAATTATAATTATTAGCTAATTTCATTTTAAACAATTGATTAGAATTTTTCTTGACATACTTAGATTATTCTAAACAATTAATTAAATTGTGTGTACAAAACTATGTGGTCCTAACTCCATGTCTCACAAATCAAATAGTACTTGAAATCTGTCTAGCAAAATTCTTTGATATTGCTACAGAACTTTTAGATGTAACATATATTTGGAAAAACATGGAGTGAGGTTACACAGAACTTTTAAGCACATTTTCCCATGTTTTATGAGCTATCATGCATGCTGCATTGGTTCCATGAAACCTTACTTCCATAATAAGACAGTTGAAAGGTTTTGTATTGCACTGCACCACTAAAGAAGAATTGGAATAAGGCTCAAGAAGAATCAAATGAAATAGTGAGATTACTAATTCATTAAAGTTTTTTGGCATTATCATCTTTTACTTATTGCATGAGTTGCTCCTTAGATATATTGATTCTGTTATGGTTAACGTAAAATGACTTTTTCTTTGAAATTTCTTTATCCTTATCATTATCTTGATTTTTTTAAAAAATTTTTTGATAACCATTTTGATGAAAGGCCCTTGCATTTATGCATTGAGACATGGAATGTTGAAGTGGTGAAGAAGTGGGTTGAGTTGGCATCACAGGAGGATATTGATGAAGCCATAGACATTCCAAGTTCAAATGGAACAGCATTGTGCATGGCTTCTTCTCTCAAGAAAACTCGTGAAATTGGTAGTTTTCCCTTTATGCAAATGTAACACTATGTTTTTCTTACCTTTCTACTGCTAGTTAATCTATTTACGATAGAAACATAAACATTTCCATCAGCTCTCAACAATACTCAGAAACTTCAAGGTATAAATGAAGGGATCACACTGATAATGCTATGATCATGAGATAAATTTAACCTTAACATTGGAGCAACCACCTATGCAGGTACCAACTGCGTCAATCCGTGGAGACAAATTTAACCTTAACATGCTCTGTAATTTTATCTTAGTTGTTATTATGTGACGGTTGATCACAGTCTACTTTTTCAAAATGAAATGGTTGATTTGCTAGATTTTTTGTACCGGCCATATATTTAAAATTTTTGTTTAGTGCTAGCCAACATAGGTGATTTGCAGCGTTTCACTTATGTTCCCAAATGAATGACAGTTGGAATGAGAAAAAGATACAGCGAACTAGTTGACACGGCTGAACATAATCTGTTTTGCTCGTGTCATTTATGTATTGCCTGTACCAAATTACACAATTCTTGTTTTTTGGCATGGATTGAGTTAACTAAAACCTACTTAAGAGTCATCTAAATCTAAATGAAACCTAATTTAGATTAATTATCAATAGTTATTCATCGTACATACAATGCAGTTTAATTAATGGTTTAGATGTGACAGATACTATATACTATGAAGTATAATTATATAATATATATAACTACATATGTAATAGATTAAGTAATTATTAAGCCCGTGAAAGCTTATTTTAACCATAATTGCTATCCATCATAATGACTTCCCTAACACTATTTTTGAAGCATCATATGATCACTAATCAAATCATAGCTTCAGCACCTATTTGTACCTATGTCTGATCTAATTCCATATATGCTAGTCTAGCTTCTAATTGTTAATCAAGTAGATTGCTGATTGCCAATTTAAATACCAAATTTTCTAAGAGAAATTCTTAATCTTGGTGCTGGAAAATTATGGTGTTAATCTCTTTATACCCTACAAGAATCAATGCTTCTGTCTGCATGATACCCATTCTGGTAGTAGTACTTAGTAGAGGCTCCTACTAATAAGCCATTGGTAGTGATACTTTTACTGTTCCTAATAAGGTATGGCATAAGTTCATTATTTTTGCTATATATTTTTTTTTTGAGTTGTTTCTATGAAAATTTAAAATGTTATTATCTAGTTTTTGGTAGTGAACAAATAAAATTGGCAGTGTTCAAAGGGTGGGCTAGTCTAAAACCATGTTGGCATGATCCAAACCAAGCATGCCCATGCCAGTGTTGGCACCTCCTTGACATTGAGATAATACTATACTCGGTCGATATCAAAACCAAAACTGATAATGGAATAAACCTTATTTGCCAGTCCCACATCCTTTGGAAAATTTTCTCTTTGCTTGCTACCTTGTGAGCAGATCTACCTCTCATGCCATGTAGAGGCCAACAACTAATTCAACCCAAAATTCCTAGGCATTTAGGTGATGGGTCCCCTTGGTGCTTAAACATGTCAATCCTGAAGGCTGTAAAGGACCATTGGTGCTTGACCAGATAATCTATTATTGTTAGATCCAAAATCTAATGATGTGCTTGTTTCCTGGAGGTATTGACCAGGTAATGTATTATCATTAAATTCAAAATCTTTTGAATGAAACAATATGATGTTTGATCATGTTATTGTTAGAGAACCTTTTGATTTGGAAATGATCTTTAATTCCAATACATTTAAGATAATGCCATGGACTTGTGTTATTTTATAGGTGCTGATGAGCTTTTCATTTAGTTTCAATTTGTATTATTTTTCTTTTATCAGAATGTCTTGTTAGTTTGAAGTGTTTTATAGTATTGAAATTGATTGGCTTGAAACTCTTTGATAGAGGGCCGGGAATTGGTTAGAGTGTTGTTAGCTGCTGGTGCAGATCCCACAGCCCAAGATGAACTGCACTACCGTACAGCATTGCATACTGCAGCCATGATTAATGATGCAGATTTAGTTAAGGTAGCAGCAAAATATTCTATTTTTTTTCCTCAACTACATGCATGTTTCTTTTCCCATTTCTTAGATTTCTCTTCACATGGAAATTCTTTTTGATATTTATGACTAGATCATTCTGGAAGCTGGGGTTGATGTGAACATAAGGAATGCTCAAAATACAATACCTCTCCATGTTGCATTGAATAGAGGTTCAAATTCATGTGTTGGTTTGCTTTTATCTGCTGGAGCAAACTGTAATTTGCAGGTAATATGATAACTTTTTTTTGTAGTTTGAGATGAAAAGTTCTTCTAAGCGAGTTTTAAGTGGGGAGTTAATATCTGTGTGATTATCCTAATCTGCTACTCAGTCTACTTCAGAACTGTTAACCTCTTTCAGTACATGGAGGTTTCTTATGGCCTTGTTTGGATACAGTGCTGTCTATTGTCCTCTAGATAACATGCAAGAAAAAATTGTTTAGTATCCAAATTTAATTATTTTGAGACTCCAGAACTACAAATGTTTAATAAAAAAATTACAATTTTTTAATCTTCGATACATGATAAGGAATTCTAGTTGACGATCTTGTCATTGAACTTCAATTGCAGTAGCAACACAACAAAGACATGTGGTGTCATTTTCCATTAACTTGAGGACAGGAAATTGTAAATACCTGGCTAGCTAAGCTTGCTAGTGTTTGAGAGGAAAGGGCGATTTAATTAATTAGAAAAATCAATATCTAAGCCAAACATAAGACTTTTTCGTAGTAATGACCAAATGAGCATTGGGGAGGTAGTAAAATGAGTCTCACTGAAAGGTTTGATGAAGACATCAGTAAGTAATTAATTCTTTGGATGAGAATAATAGTGTCTTGGTTTTCTTAGAGGTTACATTTCTGTTGAAGGCATAATCAGCTTCGATATGTCTTTTTGCATTTTTTTCTCATAATACCTCCTTAAACTAAAGAATACAGGAATGCAAAGTTTGCAACTGTAAAAGGAAAAAATGTGGAGGATTATTGATGAATGGGAGATTATGGTTCCTATAACTGCAAAAGAAGAAAAGAGGCAAAAGAGAGAAAAAGGAGAAAATGCTAGAGCAAAGAAAGAATAAATCCAAACATCTCATTGATTAAATGGGAGGGAAAAATGTCATAATAGAATTTATCTACTAACCATCCTAAAAAGCAGCCTTGGAGGTCACAGATAAGGGATGATGTTGCACATGTGATATGCAGGTTTGAATAGGTAGCCCTGATGCCTAGGCAAGCAAGATAGATGCTTAGGCAGGCTAAATGAGCTAGTTATGTGGTGAAAAGGGGGAAGCTAACTAGGTTCATATGATGATTGAGAACTTAATGAGAACTTTTAAAATGATTTTCTCGTTAAAGAAAAGTAGTTCTTGTGATTGTGGAAGTCTAGACTAAGCTTTTGAGGTGTTTACTATAATTTGTTTTGCAAATGGCAAACACTTTAGTTAATCATATGCATGTTATTGACAAATATTACCTATTGTATTGTATGTTGTTTGTTGTATGATTGACATGCATTTTTTCTATGTCAAATTATGAATTGGATGGATTGGTTGGTGTACTTTTTCTTTTTGAGTAAATGATAGTCATCATATGTGTAGTGGGTTTGACAACATGCCACTTGGAAACACTTTTTTTAAAACCTTGCATCTACTCAATAAAAAGGGTGAAATGTAGAAAAAAAATGCTATGAGAGAGCAACAAAGCTTCAATATCTAATCAACCAAAAAAGAGAGAAAAGTGGAGAAAATGCTGGAAGGAAGAGGGATAGTGATGTTTTGACATTAACTATGATATGAGCATTCAGGAGGATATGTTGGAAAACAATAGATAAATAGTTGGATACCCGAGAAGATTTGACAATGTAATATGGAGCTATAGTTCAAACTTAAGAAGGCAAGGGCGACAAAGAGATCCATGCTGCTGAATGCAAAGAAGCAAATGTAGACTAGCAAGCTAAACTGATAAAAGGTGGAAGTTTGAGATGCCTTCAAAAAAAGCTTCAACTACTAAGTTGGGGCTTGATGCTGAATCTGGTTGGCTCAAATTTTACTAGATCACTCTGTTTAGACTGATACAGATATTTGATGCATGACTAAATCATTTGGATGTGCGACTTTCTTTTAACTGATCCTATGGATGACTTGTAGGAAGATAAGAGTGTACTTGCTCATGGGCTTCGCTTAGGTGCACCATTGTCCTTGTGCGATTGTGTTTTTCTGAGCCTGTGCCTGCACGTGGGTAAAGTGAGTCCTCTCTTTGGAGCGAGGTGGATCAATGTTCTTTGCCATAGAGAAGGATGATACTTGGAAGAGGTGACCATAACAATATTGAGAGGGTTGCAATGGCTATGCTGCTCTTGGTAAGTTAGTGGAAAAGAGATTGGTTTAGTAGCCAAGGTGTACGAGGTTGTGAGTATTATTAGTGCTATACTAGATCAACGACAACAGGGAGACAATTTGGAAAGTGAATTGAAGACAAAGCAATAGTATAGAGCTTTAGGACGTGAGCATACTGGTTGTGGCTTAGTATGGTCTGTGGTGATGCGGTAGCAAATGAGGCCGTAAAACACAGTGGTGTCGTGCTTAAATGAAAGATTGGGAAGGGAGGGAAAAGAGCGGTTTGGAGAAATGTGCTAAAGGCAGGAGGAGGGGAGGCTATGGTCGGTTGTATCATGCCCATTGCCCTTCTCCTTGATTGAGGAATACAGAACTTTGAGAGGATAAAAATCAAGAACTGTAACGTCCAGTTGAGAGGAAGAACAAGAATATCATGTCGAGAGCAAAATTGCAATTGCATAATTAAAAACATTGAATAGCTGATCTACAAAAGCTTCTGAGATAATAGCTAATGAAGCTCAATAACCAATACTTATTATTTAACACTGGTTAAGTTGCAACCATGAAAACAGAAAGTGTACAATCAAGGTAGCTTATAATGCCTCCTGAAACTCGATAGACTGGTTGGTAGAGAAAGCAGTTTGCTTATATCCTTTTGAACTTCATTCATGTTATCTAACTTCGTTAAACAGCTTATCTTGTCATATGTTATTATTTCTGAAATGTATTTGAAGTAGATCAACATTTATTCCTCAAATAAGAGGGCATCTTGCTAATTTAAAATTTTGCTATGTCAGGATGATGATGGTGACAACGCCTTCCATATAGCAGCTGATGCAGCAAAAATGATCCGTGAAAATCTCAATTGGATTGTTGTTATGTTGCAGTACCCATCTCCTGCTGTTGATGTGCGAAACCACAGGCAAGTACTTATTTAGGAATTTGTTGTATCTTCTTGTCGTTTCATGGTTAAATTAATGACTTGATGTTGTGATCTCAGTAAGAAAAAAGTTGAAGCTTGCTTTTCACTTGTGTTTTTTTACTGGCTACTCTATTTAGGAGATTGATTATTTACTGTTCCTATCAATATTTTTTGTTATTGTCAAGAATCATTCTTCTGAAAGAGTGATAGTTCAACCATCTTGATCTTCTGCAATTGTCTTCTTTTCCCTATATAGTGAACCAAAATAAACTATGCTGTTGTTGATGCCAATGATATAGGGGTTGGACGTTGCGTGATTTTCTTGAGGGCCTGCCTCGAGAATGGATCTCGGAGGAGCTGATGGAAGCACTCATTGACAAAGGAGTTTTTCTTTCTCCAACCATGTATGCTTGAAATTTTTTTTCTTTAATGTTGCAAAGTACTCTCTATGTATTTCTGGACTAATAATCTGAATATCTATCATGATCATAATTGTACTTTTTAATTTAATAATATCT
This sequence comes from Kaempferia galanga, assembly GCA_037974795.1. Classification (NCBI taxonomy): domain Eukaryota; kingdom Viridiplantae; phylum Streptophyta; class Magnoliopsida; order Zingiberales; family Zingiberaceae; genus Kaempferia; species Kaempferia galanga. The sequence continues at coordinate 14,950 of JBBPFP011626466.1, forward strand.
AATTTTATTTAAGAAAATTTTACACTATTTTAATAGATATGAAGCTGGAGACTGGGTGAGATTCAAAAGAAGTGTTGAAAACCCAACTTACGGTTGGCAAGGTGCCAATCACAAAAGTATTGGATTTGTCCAAACAGTGCCTAACAATGAAAATTTAATTGTGTCCTTCTGCACTGCGGAGGGCCGAGAGGCACGTGTTTTGGCAAATGAGGTTGTTAAAGTGATTCCTTTAGACAGAGGACAGCATGTCAAGATGAAGTCTGACGTTAAAGAACCAAGGTACTACAACATCTTATGCACTATTTATGAATTTACTTGCCGCCTAGCCATATAATTTTGCATTGGGTTTCTGTCCTATCCGATCATTTACTTCTTAAATATGACTTCAATTTGCTATCAATTTGATGTTTTGGTGCACCATCTTTAGTTAACACTCAGGCATGATTCATAAAACTTAGTGTAAATTCTTATAATTCTTGTTTTCTTTTATATACCTTTTGAATGCTGTTATTCTTCAAATTTAAAATGTTTTTTTTAGTATTTTGCTCTTCTAATTGTTGTTATTGATGATTCCCTCCCTTTTCCGAGCCTAAATCAGTAGATGTCTGTTGTTCCTCTGCAGGTTTGGATGGCGTGGCCAATCACAAGACAGTATTGGCACTGTCCTCTGTGTTGATGATGATGGTATCTTACGGGTTGGTTTTCCTGGAGCATCTAGGGGATGGAGAGCTGATCCTGCTGAAATGGAAAGAGTTGAAGAATTTAAGGTGGGTGACTGGGTCCGTGTTCGCCCTGTATTAACAGCCGCTATTCATGGCATGGAAGCTGTAACTCCTGGAAGCATTGGGATTGTGCATTCCATCAGGCCTGACAGTAGCCTGTTGCTAGGTCTTTGTTACTTAAACACTCCTTGGCACTGTGAACCTGAGGAAGTTGAGCCTGTGGAGCCATTCAGGGTAAGTTCGGTGGATGGTTACTAAAAATTTGCCTCTAATTTATCTCTCTCAACAATTTGCTCTCTCCTTTTCTGAAATATTTTTTGTTGGCACTATACTAATCTATTTGCAGATTGGTGATCAAGTATGTGTAAAGAGGTCCGTTGCAGAACCTAGGTATTCTTGGGGTGGAGAGACACACCATAGCGTAGGAAAGATAATTGAGATAGAGAGTGACGGTCTACTTATAATTGAAATTCCAAACCGCTCAACTGCATGGCAAGCTGATCCTTCTGATATGGAGATGGTTGAAAATTTTATGGTATGCTTCGTCTCTGAAAACTTATTTCTATACAAGTCAACATGCAGATCTCTCGGGCAAAATACCAAATCTTTGAGACATTTGCCACGCAGGTCGGTGACTGGGTCAGAGTCAAAGCTTCAGTACCGTCTCCCAAATATGGATGGGAAGATGTGACACAGAACAGTATTGGGATTGTTCATAGTCTAGAAGATGATGGTGATATGGGTGTCGCATTCTGCTCTAGGAGTAAGCCTTTTTTATGTTCAGTGGCAGATATGGAGAAAGTACAGCCATTTGAGTTGGGAGATAAAATTCATGTGATGCCAACCATTTCTCAACCACGATTAGGATGGTCAAATGAAACTGCTGCAACTGTCGGGACAATATCAAGAATAGATATGGATGGAACTTTGAACGTGAGAAAGATAGTGTTATTATGTTCGATATGTTATTATTCTTCCAAAGTCTTTACTGAATTTTTGGTTTATGCAGGTCAAAGTTGCTGGTAGGATTAACTTGTGGAAGGTAGCTCCAGGTGATGCTGAGAGACTTACAGGCTTTGAAGTTGGAGATTGGGTGCGCCTGAAACCACCAACTCTTGGGGCTAGTAGACCCACATACGACCGGAATAGCATCGGAAAAGAAAGTATAGCTGTTGTTCATAGTATACAAGACTCTGGATACTTGGAGGTGGCTGGGTGTTTTAGGAAGGGAAAATTGATCACACATTTCATGGACATTGAGAAAGTCCCATGTCTTAGAGTAGGGAACTATGTTCGATTTCGAGCTGGAATTGTTGAGCCAAGATGGGGCTGGAGAGGTGCTCGCCCTGACTCTAGAGGCATAATATCTGGCGTGCATGCAGATGGAGAAGTAAGAGTGGCTCTTTTTGGCATGTCAGGACAGTGGAGAGGAGACCCTGCTGACCTTGAGAAGGAGGAAATGTTTGAAGTTGGCAATTGGGTTAGGCTGAAAGATGAATCTGGTTGCTGGAAGTCTCTGAAACCTGGAAGCATAGGTGTGGTTCATGGAATAGGATATGAAAATGATATGTGGGATGGAACTATTCATGTTGCATTTTGTGGTGAGCAAGAAAGGTGGGTTGGACCTGCTACTCATCTAGCAGGAACAGCTAGGCTCAATGTGGGGCAACGAGTGAGGATTAAGAAATGTGTGGAGCAACCTAGATTTGGTTGGTCCACACACAGTCATGCAAGTATTGGGACTATTTCATCTATTGATGCGGATGGAAAATTAAGGATATATACGCCTGCGGGTTCCAAGGCATGGATGATTGACCCTGCTGAGGTGGACATATTGGAGGAAGAGAAAGTACAAGTTGGAGACTGGGTGAAAGTGAGGGAAGACATTGTTACACCAACATATCAATGGGGAGATGTGACCCATGCGAGCATAGGAGTGGTGCACAGGGCAGAGAATGGGGAGTTGAGGATTGCTTTCTGTTTTAGAGAGAAACTATGGGTGTGCAAAGAGGGGGAGGTGGAGAAGGTGACAGCATTCAAGATGGGTGACAAGATCAAAATAAAACCAGGCTTAGTAATGCCAAGGTGGGGATGGGGAATGGAAACATCCTCAAGTAAGGGTGAGATCATGGGTGTGGATGCTAATGGAAAGTTGAGGATCAAGTTCAAATGGAGAGATGGAAGATTGTGGAGAGGGGATCCAGCAGATGTTGTTCTTGATGACTTGTGAACCATATCCGGTGCCATTGATGTTGTTCTCCAGCAATTTTATCTTATTCTTTTGTCATTCTACTTTTTTCTTCAGTTTGCTACTGGAACAGTAACACAGCCATGATAGATCCATCTCAACCTGGTCTAAGATATATACATAAACTGAAGAACATGGACGAAATCTCTTCAATCATCCTGATCCATGAGATAAGATTGCCCCTCTTTAATTATGAAGAACTTGAATTTCTCAGGTTTAGTTTGTATCACCATAAATTATGCTACCGTCTGATGTAACTCTAGTACTAGTGTACAGATTTACCTTGGGAAAAAAAATCTTATCTTTTTTTCTTTTATTGAAATGGCCGTACGCCATGGCCCTGTTGCATTGAATTACAATTAAAACAAGCAACCTGGCTCTACGCTTTGATTGCCTGAGGACCTGAGCTGCAGAGGATAGTTTGGATCAGTGGTATCGGCTTCAGGGTCAGGGTAATATTGGATTTGATCCTGTCGGCTAGCTGCAGACTTTTGAGGAAGCTGCTTAACGACAAACTCGAACTCCAAGTCAGATTATTTACTTGCTCTTGTTTGCCTGCTTTCTACTGGTTTTCCCAAATGGTTCTTGACATTTTTGTTAATGTTGTCTAACTTCATTGGCTTTCGCTTTACCTTCTGTTTGGGAGAAGGTAAGGTGAGGGAAGAGGAGGGGAGGATAAATAAAGAGAATGAGAATTTTTTATTCTTGGGTAGGAAAGAGTGAGTTAAAAGGATGGAAGGGAAGAAAGGTTAAGGTTTAAACTTATGAGGGGGAAAAGAATTGAATTTTTTACATCTCATTGGTGGTAAAAGGTGATTCCGCTCGTCTCCAGTGTTCCCGTTAATTCGTCTCAGGGTCAATATGGAGAAGGTAAATCACGGGTGACTACTAGTACTTGAAATAATGATTAACATATAAGGGAGATATTTATCTCGGCTATGCTGAGATTCGAACCTCAGACCTCATTGGTAGCAATACCTCATGTGCTAGTCACTAGACCATCCTGAGAGGTAGCAAACAAATATTACTACTACAAGAGACAAATATTACTGCCACAGGAGACGATAAGAAATGGAGATAAAGGTTGTATAGAAAAAGTAGAAGTTGTTGATAATTTTTCGATGCTTTCTTCATAAATTGAAGATAATTTTATAATTTAATACAGTTATACATCATTTCCCTACCTTTCTTTCCTTTTATCTTGTTACAATAATTAATCTTCCTTGTCTTCTAAATAAGAGTAACATAAATATTTTATTTTCTCTCTCTTTCTCAACTTCCCTCCCCATCCCAGCATAGGCTAACTTTATAGATCAAACGCACATGAGTTGTAGAAAATGAATTATTGCCGTTTAATTTTAATTTTTTTAAAAAATTTTCCACACAGGAAAAGTAATAGCAAGACCGCATCTATATAATATTTAAATTGAATGACAATAATTCATCTTCGACAATTCCACGC
>JBBPFP011627558.1:0-19376 GCA_037974795.1 Kaempferia galanga
AAGTTCGTTCAGAGATTTCATTTGTTACCAAGGGTAACCCGACCCAGTCTTAGGCCCAAAAACGTCATTTAAAGCCTTTTTCAAAAGCTCCAAAGAATTTGTCCTCTTTATTAAGGTTATTTTCCATGTTGTACCGCTAGTAGCTGACAACTATGAAACTGCTAACCATTACAACTACAAGCTACAACTGCTGTAATTGTAGTAGCTACAGTTTCGTAACTGCTACATAACAACTATGATTTTGTAACTGCTACAACATGCCCGACCAATTTAGGATTAGGTAGAAGATATAGGTAGGGTAATAATGAGAACAACACTGAAGGATAGTTGTGTCATTTTACATGGAGTGGGGCACCCTTTTGATAAAAAATCAAAGTGGGCCTTTGACAATTTGGAAAAAAATTAGCACCTTCTTTATTTTTGCCCTAAAATATACATGATAGTTACTATAGTCACTTCAGCAAATTTTAATAGCCATTCTATCCTTTTGCCACAATTTTGGCAAAAGTAAAACTGATTTGAATTATGTAAGATGCACTTTTCTATATGAATTGCATGAATATTCAACCTCTCAAAGCAGCATTTATGGATTAATTTTTTGTTGGTGGGATTTCTATGAAGCCATAAAAAGTCACCAAATGAAGCCTTGAGTTTTGCAGTTAATACTAATTACTTATCCAACTTTGCCATACACTAAATAAGTTGCAAGCAAGCTAGGCTAATTTTTGTTATTTGTTGACATTGACTTTTGCTATTTATGGAGATAAGAAAAGCTTTTCTAGCTCTCTTTCTTTCTGTTCAATCAATTCATTTCCCATGTACATGAAATCATAAATACACAAGAGAACCTTGTTAAACAATTGTTTTAGATGAGGCCGCAAATATCATAAAAACTGAAGAGAATCTTGTGAAACAATTGCTTTGGATGAAGCTGCAACTTTGCGGAAGATAACACAAAAAGAACTGGAATACTAAAAAGATAAATTTAGATAGGCAATTCTTCATGATCAAATACTATTGGGAAGAAAACCAACAAAAATATGAACCTAAAAGTCATCAGATGAGAAAACCAAACCAAGCATCAATCAAAGAAGACTCCTGAAAAAACATTAGACATAATCTCTCCCACCTCTTCAACTGCAATTACGTCCTAATGTCTTATACATGTTAAGAAGCAACTAATAGAATAGAGTTGTATTTCATATTAAAATCAACCGGCAGAGTGCATTTCATTCATACTTTAAAACAATCAGTAGGATGCTTGCTTCCTGATTGCGCAGCTTTCAACAAACTTATGTTCTCCAAAACATCGCTAACGGAAATAAAGGATGCATTCAATGATCAAAATTCTTAGTAAAAGATAACTTTCTGGCATATAAACCTTATGTACAGAAAATTGTGAATTTGGTAATAATTTTCGAAGGAAGAGTTAGGAGATAGCTGAAAAGGTAGATAGAGCCATGGTATCAGTAATATAACCTTCTGAGGAATGAAGCATTTAGGCAAGAATTTCTATTATCAGAATAAACTAACTTTTGTGTGTCAAGTGTATCGAATAAGAATCAGCCTCACCCGCTGGGTAATTCAAGCTCCCTTAACTAAATAGATGCAAATGTTCAAAAAAAATACTTCACACACTCCAACAAAAATTCAGTGCAGAACCATAGTAAAACACAGAAAGAAATATAATGGTGCATTCTACTACTAAAAATTCATTTTAGAGGCATACCATGAGTCCACCAAAAACTCCATCAATTACTATCCGGTTCCAAGAATCAAAGTATTTGTTGACAGAAAATTTTGCTTTAGCTGCAAGACCCAAAGAAGCAACTGCCATGACCAAGAAATAAAAGACAAACCCCGTCAAGCCAGTAAATCCCCATATTCCAGCAACCACACCGCCAATGATAGACAGGAAGGTACGGCTGCAAAATAAATAAAAGCATCAAACATCTGATTATACTCAACAAACTTGTCGTGAAAACAAACTGCATATAAACTCGACAATAGGTTTATCATCAATTATTTTGGACTTTCCCAATAATCTCTCTGGTGCAAACCTTGGTTGAAAAAGACTTCCCATTACAGAAGGAAGTAGATTTTCGTCCCTCATTAAATATTACTAGTTTTCACACTATTTTTCAGGGCACACAGAGAATAGCAGGGAACTATCAACACAAGCATATAAAAAAGCAGTGCTTATTCAAGAATCTAGTAGCCTAAGAATTCCACCAAACTTAACAGTCAACAAGCGTCATACGTTTCTAATGTTTGATTAAGAATAAACACTGTTACGACGGTATGCATTCAACCCCTAGGACATAATCGATCGCCAGAAAATATTAAGTTGCAAAAAAGAAAAAAAAATTATAAATACAAAAATGGACGGAAAACCGCAATCGCATGCATGAACTTGGTGTGAAGAAAGAAAAAGGAAAACGGTCTTCCGTCACACATATGCAAAATCATCGACAAAAAAATATTCCAACTTTTAACCCTCTTGGCAGATCTTGACCGCAAGCATAAAATAGTTTGAGGGGATCACCTGTAATAGACTGATTTGATATTGCTCTGGAGATTCTCGGCGTTCAAGATGGGCAAATCATCTTCGGATTCCTTGGCGGAGGTTCTGAGATCTCCTTCCCCAGCCATGGCCACTGTTTGCTCACTCGCGGCGACAGCGCTAGGATCAGAAACAAGTGTCGTCGAACTGATCAGCACCGCGTTGGAATCTGGAAACCCTCGTCGACGTCGTTCAAATCGCCCAATTTGCGTCTGATTGAGATCCAATCATGGCATCTAAACCAGGTAGCGGGCCGCCATCGCACCCCCAGTGCGGCCCATTTAGGTGCTATTGCAATCTTCCAGGCCGGCCCATGTGCTTGCTCGACACGATGTCAGCGATGGGCTTAATTTGATCCGTATTTTATTTTGTATTTTTTAAAATAAAATGTTTAAACGTAACAACGATGTAACAAAATTAACTAGGACAAAGATGCCACATAAAAGTGTTTAATCCTCACATGAGCGTGTCTCTTTATTAGTTTTTATCAAAGGTGTGCCGTTCTATCAACTTCCTTATGAAATTATATTACCGTCTTTTAACACACATTAAATACTGAATCAATCGGTCAATTATATGGACATGACAAATTAATGTAACTATGAAATTGTAACTACTAGACTAGGACAAGTTTGAATTGTAATATTTATATTTTATAACTACCACAAATCTACAACGAGAATATTGACAAACACGATAAGTTTAAGTTGTAGACTTGTAGTAGGTACAGTTTATAACGGTTACAATGTGAATGCTATTAAAGAAAATAAGTTTGAATCGTAACAATTACAATTTTATAATTGTTATGACGTAAATATTAAGTGAACAAATTAAATTCATATTATAGCAGTTATAAAAATCATAATTGTTACAGCAACGTAAATATTTTTTTTCAATAGATTAAATCGAAGCCACAACGTACAGCACAAACTTATCCTTTTTATATAACTGACCGAACCCAACCCTGCTTATGAAAGAGTTTATCATCTTTCAGTCGGTATCGTCGTCTAGTAGTGTGTAACAAGAATTCCATGGATTCAAACTTTGCTCGCGAAAGAGTTCTCATCTTTCAGTCCATGTCATCGAGGCATTGAGTTTAAATCTCTAGAAAACATAGCAGAAACATAAGAAAATGCAAAGCAAGTAGAGGATTTACTTAAAGCCGTTTCACTTACATCAAGTAAATGGGCAAATGAAACATGCATTTCATCGACAAAAGATTTAGATGCTGGGAAGTACAGACTACAGAGATGCTTCAGATCCGGAGGGAGTTTGATTGACTACTGCAGTCTTTATTTCATAGAGATTCGCAAACACTTCCTCCCTTTGGGGGCGGTTTGCATACAAGAACCAGAAGATGAGGCAGAGCATGACCCCCGTCGAGATGAGGCCTAGTCCGGCATTCACAACCCGAAGATCAAGCTCCAGCTGGGGGCAGAAGAAAGTTGTGATTGCATCGAAAGTTTCTTTCACGAACTGGCAATTCTGAAGGCTCAGCAACAATGGTGTGTAGTGGTCGAGTGCATAACTAACATTTACCGATGCAACCAACTGCTGGTAAATGTCGGGGGTCACCCTTCCGACAGTGACACAGAGTCCTGATTCAGAGACAGCACAAGTGTAGTTTTGCCAAACCTGACATTGCCCACAGACAGAATATGAGCTAATAGACAGAGTTCATATTATCTTGACATAATGATGGAAACCTCAGAACTAATTAGATACGAGTTCACTAAATGTAGAAGGAAATAATCTGCACATGTACCGTTGAAGCATTCACCAGCGAAACCTCTTCAGGTTTGCACTGTCGGTCGTGCAGGTTAGAATCATAAGGCGAGCAGAGAGGTGGCATTAGAGGACCAGATTGGTTATAATGCACAGATGTAGCTTGAGAATATATTGCAGTGTTGACAACGTCAACAAGGTGGACAATGACATCTTTACTCTGGTACAATGTCAGATTTGTTGTTTGCTCATCGACACAAGGGAGAATGCTGCTAAGTGAGGTCTCTGCTTGAGAATTGTGGACCCATTCACCCATTGCCACACAAGCATCCCCAACGGCACTGAGACAAAAGGATAGAATCTTCAAATTTCAGCTTAGTTGGGAACTAGACTACTCAGACAACTAATGAATCACAGAGTAACAGACTAGCTAGTGTCTATGATCTTCCTCATAGTTCTGAGATCATGAAACCATCCTCTATTTTACAAGGATTAGAAATCAGCTAAATATGAACAAGTGATTTTCATCAGCTAGGTTGCCGGAGACGTGATATCTATTGAATGGATATAAAGATTGTCAAAAAGGCATCTAAACACCATTTTAATTGTCAAGGAAGAACAATTGTTTGACTCGTATAAGAATCTTTAATTAAACTGAAGGCATCTAAAATTATCAATATTTCAGAAAAAAAAATTGACAAAAATGTGCAAAATATATTTTCGTTTTCAATGTTACTCCTAATTGTAGTTGAAGAATGAATTTATTATTTCCAATGGTATATAACATCATTATAGTCTAAATGATTATGATTATATGTGAAGTGCACTAAACAACCAGCTTAACAGATGCCAATGAAATGAGAAAGATCTCGGTTTCTGTGTAAATGCTACTAAAAGTTCAGCTTTCCATGGTTTAGTGCATCAGGACACTGGCCATGCACAATCATGGAAGCAAAGTTATTGTCATTCGTTCCGACAACCAAAAAGTTAGTCCTTAACATCCTAAAGCAAGTCAGTCACTACCTCATATAACAGTAGATCCACCAGAAGTGGAAGCTTCTTTGACCACAAAGCATACCACATTCTTTGACAACAAAGCATGGGAAAAGAATATGGTACTCGCTAAAGTATTGGCCAAAGAAAGCCATTACAAACTGAAATAGTTTGTTGAAGCATAATAAAATATCACGAGGCAACAAGTTTTGCCTGCGCACCAAATACTTTAATCGGTTTACAAAATGGAATACAAAATCAAGAGGCTTTCTTCTTTGTCCAAAGCTTGGTTTCCTTTTTTCTGATTTTTCAAAAACAAGACAATTTGTTTTAAATCATAAGAATAATTACCAAGTAATAAACATGGAAAGTGGTTGTGTATCTTACTTGCTGACAATGATAAAAAATCCACAGAGTATGAATGTAACTGCCACAAGCAACCACCCAGTTATGATAAATCTGAAAATTCAATTAACAGTGTCAGTAATGATGCTCAAAATCTAAATCCAACAAACAAATTTCAAACTACTTTGCAACCAAGAACTCACATGTAGACTGCATGTTTATGCCCAAGAACTGACAACACTGCAGAAAACAAGCCAATGGTCGAGTCAATATAGGCATCAAATAAAATACAAACAGTAAAAATTTGAAGGTAGAAAACATTAGAAATAAGATGTAAATTTTGCAAAATGAAAATTGATTACATACAGAAACCAATGATGGCTAAAAGAAGCATTATAGCTGCTACCAGGATTAATGTGAAACGTCTGCCATGACCATAGAAAAGCAATAAGGCATGTTAGGCATTTTGTGCAAGTATGTTCACCAAATAAACCAGTAGAGAATTTTGGGATCATACATGTTGTCAAAAACTTGTCTTACTTTTGCAGAACTTTCAGCTGTTTCACCTGATAGGGTATTAGCAGCATCATTTAGATCCACATTTAATTTGCCAATCTTGTTCTGAACATCATATGGAAGGTAGAGCTGATCCACACTGATTGATTTGGCAAGTGACAGAAAATCTGTGACATTCCTAATGATGTCTACAGTGAAATCTGATTGATTAACAACAAAATTTAATGTGTCCATTACTTCACCATGGAACTCATCCTGACCAACTGAAAGAAGAACGCATCCAATCCTGACAGATATACAATAACAGATAAGTTAGAACTTCAAAAAGGTAAAACCAGTACTCATTTTCCTGAGTTGATGTGCAATTTCATTATGTCAATGATTAGTACAAACTCTTAAAAAAGGTAAAAAAAAGGAAGGAAGAAAGAAAATAAATCTATTCCAGTTGCATCTTGTTGGCTTTCTGAGGGCATTGAACTTATAGTAAAGTGGAAATTAAGGTCAGACATATGAGGGTTTTGCAATTAAGATGTCAAATAGCACCCAAGCTATATGAGAGATCACATTTAAGAAATTATGAAAGGAGGCTATATCCTCATTCGATTTAAACAATTCACAAAACCAAGCACCAGCTGTTGCAAACTAATTATTGATGTGAGAAAAAAGCCTTGAGTGGCCACAAAAGCACATAGAAAAAAGGATTTCAATGGCTCCAAAATGCAAAGGAAAAGGGTTCAAACTAGACAACTAAGACTTAAGTTTGAGAGAATTACAATGCAGCACAAGTGAAAACCAGGAGCAAGACAAGAGAAATCTGCCTCAAGAAAATCAATTTTTCCTTGTCAAGTTCAATTCTCCAGCTGCAACATCTTCGTGTAACCAGTGTCAATGCAAACAAGACAAACCATATGAATGCAAGAATAAATCCAGGAGCCCCTGTAAATCCAACAGACTGCAAAAGAAAAACAGAAAAAAAAAATCAAACAAGTGATTCAACACTATACCTCAGTTATAAATATGCAAGATTAAGATGCAAGAACTCAAAAGTATTGCCATTGATCATGATGTAAGGAAGAAACGGAACAAGCCAAAGGTAATCCATGATGCAGCAGATTCTTTCTATATAGTTAAGGGAAAAGTTAACTTGATTGCCGGTGGAGAAATACAATGTGGGAGCCCAATTCACTACAAAAGAACTAAGCCAATTCGAGTAAGGCTCACTCCTACATATAGAGACACCAACAAACCATTAACATAATAATATATGACTATGAAGCCTCTGCCTGACTGCATCAGCATGTTTGCAAAGGAACCTATGCCCTTCACTTGCTGTCTCTCATGGTAACAATGATGACCCAGACCTGTCCGGTGTCAATCTACCTGCCCAAGGTCCAAGCTCTTTCCTTGGTTAAGCTAATACACTCAAACTATACAACTAGAAGTCAATTTGTCCCTTATACCATATATATGCAGGATGTCCATTCACTACCACAAATGACCGACCCATTTGGGAAATTCTTTCCCAAATGTATGAATTATGGACACAAAGTAAGCATGTCTCATGATAACGACCATCAGACCCACCCCAAACCAGAGTTAGATCACTAAAAGAGCTTTTGGAAATTATACAATGGACAAAAAGTTCCTCTCAGTATGCATCTTGGAAAAAGCAATGTAACATCAACAACTTCAAGATTAGCCAGCTAGTCAAATGTAAAACATGGAAGGATCGCACGAATTAATCTAGAAACCAAAAAGAAAGGGGCAAAAAAAAAACATAGGGTGGACCTAAAGAAGCAGAAAAAATGAGCACAGAATTTGTTAGTGAACAGGTCAATCTCTGGTATTCAAGTTAGACACCCGTGCATAGCAAACTAAACTTATGAGTGGATGCTAGAGTTGGTCCATAAGTACTGAAAATCTGTAAATTATTAGCACAGAACAGTTATAAATGTCACAAAATTAATGATTGTCAGCCACAACCTAGTAAACCATCATAATTTCCCTATTAATAATAACAATGATGAAGAAAAGATTTAAGGGAGCATTTGGTTTGAGCTTTCTAAGAAAATGCGGTTATCTGGAAACAGTGTTTGGTTTGCATTTTCCACCACTATTTTCTAAAAAAAGAGATAGCATTTTCTAGAAAACTAAAGAATATCTAAAAGTCATTTTTCAAGATATGGAAAAATACGGTTTTCTAGAAAATGAAAAGGAAAATTGCTCAAACCAAACGCTCTCTTAATCATTCTAAAGACGAATACTACTGAGTGCTATGTATGGTCAAGTTTTACTAATTGTAATATTACCTTAGTATACCACTTGGCTCACTCTTATCATTATCAAAAAAAAAAAAAAAAAAAACTATACACTTTTAGTTACCAAGAACCATTTCATTTTTTCTCCTCACTTCTTCCTCAATAATTATCTTTTATTTTTCTGATAAAACCAGTTGGGTTAAAGCAGAAGCTGTGCATCAAGTGTAAGATAGAGATCATTTGAATTAGCAGGGGTAATAAAAAAGGTAACCAAAGAAATAGTTGGACTAGGACAATCTGTATGTTCAGCTTGGCTATTCTAGTGAGGATCTCGATGTTGCCTACCTTGCTCTAGTCTAGTTATTCCTTGCCCAAATGGTAGGGAGTGTTGAAAACATAAAAGTACTACATTGAGTTATTTTCCAATAACATAAGCTTCCAGGGTATGTGAGCACCCTTCTTCCAATTAGTATAGATCAAGGATTAAGCTATTCAAATAAGTGATCCCTCATTTAAATGTGACACATGATCAAAATATTTCACATGCAATGCTAAAGTTAAAGGGTTCCACCTATAGAACAGACCATTGGGTATGAAAAACAAAATTTGTTTTGCTATTGTTAGTCATATTCCTCCTTTTAGCTTTTGCTTTGCATATGAGTTAATATTGATACTTTCTTGCCCCATATTAATATCTTAGTTTGAACCCATCTTTCCAAGGTCATAATTTTAGCGTTGATTCTAGAGTTTGTGTTGTAGGAAATGAGCTGATGAAATAAGAATGTACTAAGGTCTAACCTTGCAAGGAAAGTTGAAGATACAACGAGTTTAGGTTAGGTAGAGAACACCTGAAATTAGTTTGTCATATCATTGTTTCCTAAATTTTAGTTAGTCTCCAGTTTATCTTTTCCCTGCTTCACTGAACCATGAGATTTTACAGTATGACTAACTGAATCTCCAACGATGCCAAGTTAAAGGACTGAGAAATCTATTTGTATCTACTCTTCCAAATTATGACAAAACACGTCCATCAAGTCAAAGAACTGCAGTAGGTTACCGCCCAGTAGTGCTTGTTAGTAACATCCCAACCATCACGATACATCCTGAGGCTATTAAGCATATCTGGCCGCTTTGTTCTTTTCCGTGCCAAAACCAGCGGAGCGTTCCCATCAGGGGCAGGAGCAAAAGCCGCAGGAGAGAACTTCAGTAACCCATTTGCCCACGGCGCCAAATTATCCCCACCTTCATCACGGCAAAAATAAGAGCAGAATTTCCATATCAACAACCAAACAACTCAACTAACAATAAGAAATTTTAAAAAACACAATTTTTTCCACATCACTGTTCCGAAGTTGTCGATACCCGACGAAAGATAGCGAGAGAAGACACATTTATCGTCAAAACCAATCAAAAATGCAATTTTTTCTACGAAAACGACTTAATGAGCCCACATAGCGGGTCTTAGAAATGGACTAAAAGTAGGGCACCCAGGCACAGAAGAGTAAAGACAAAGGCGTAGACCGACGCGATCAGCGCAGAAACGGACCGAGTATAGACTTTGGGGAGATGCCTCCTCCACCGACAATGACACGCGAAGCTCCGGAGGCCGCTGCGACAGGACGACACGCCAGGAAGAGGAGGGAGAAGAGGACGATTCCCCCGTCGATCGGCATGCCCATGTACTCATGGGAACGACCTTGAGCAGAAGAAGGGAGCCATCGCGGGAACCAAAAGAGCGAGCTTTTAGGGTTCCCTTCTCGGGCACGCCGCGAAGAGATGGGGACGGGAGTCTATAAATGCACGAGGCCAAAGTTAAGCGAGAAGGGTGGCAACAGGACAGAAGAAGGGATGCCCTCTGCCACTCACACAACACTTCACTGTCAAACTGATAAATCACACGGAGAGGGAGGAAGGGAGGGAGAGGCAATAAATAAAGGAGAAGGGGGAAAGTAGTTAATTTGACAGATTTGAGACTTTTTCCAATAAAAGTCTCTAATTAATTTTATTTATTAATTAATTGCCTGAAATATCATCAAGTAATTTCCCGAATTGATTGATGAAATCTAGAATAACTATTTAGTACTATCTTAGATTACTTTGTATTTTCGTTTTTATCATTTGGGATAGATTTGAAACGAATATTATTATCTTTTTACTATAATCAGATTACTTTATTGTGCTTTGGGCCATAACATTAAAGAATAGAATTTATCTAATTGTCGATGGTAAATTTTTATTTGGTCGGATCATAAAAATTAAATATTTAAATATTTAAATAATAATAGTAATAATAAAGTTATATATTTGATAAATTGAATTTTAGAAAAATATATTGTAGCAAATTATAATAATAGAACTCCATGAAAATAAAAACATTTTTAATACGAAAAATATGATAACATCCCCTTTAATTTTTTCAGAGGAGGAGGAGCTCCTTTGATAATTAAAGTGTTTTTTTTTCTTGCCCATTTAACAATGGTCATGATAGGGATGGAAACTAACAACCTATCCCATTAACAACTAAACAAGATGTCAAATAAAACGGCAGCACTCAGAAGGCCACTAGTTATTAGTTAAGCAGGTGTGGTTAGGCCAACCTCCTCCCTTCTCCCACCCAAAGATATATTTTATACACAGACGGATTAAAGCTTCAATTATTAATTGCAGCAGCAGCGCCCATGCCATGCCGTGCACCATCTGGCATCCACTACTGCACACTCAATGCTGCATAAAATACAATCAATGCACATCTCAGATTTCATTTATTCTCCTAATTTGCAAACCAACCACGAAACATGTCCATTAAAGGTGAATTAGTGGTGCACCACGCTCTGTGGCCTGCACCGCACATGCGATTGGCAGATCCATGTTAGGGTCCGCACGAGCCCGGCAACATATCGCATAGCAGTCATTCTTGTTTAGCAGGGCTGTCAGATATATATATATATATATATAAAAGGACGTCTTGGTTGTTTTTCCCTTGAATGATCCAGGGGTAACACTAAACACTTTGTGTGTTCTTTTAATATCAGTTAATCTCTATTTTACAATCCCACTAATTTCTGAATGGATAGTTCAAACCCACATTCTATCTTTCTTTCAGGTAAATTAAGGAAGTATAATAGCTCTTCCAACTCCACAGGTGATTCAATCATAGTTCAATAATATTCATGTTATAACAACTCCGAACCATAACTACTAGAGATAACAGCTATGATTCATAGCTATTACAACGAATACTTGTCTTGTTAACTGATTACGATGGAAATGGATAGTAGGAGATGATAAATAATACAAAAACAATGCATTGGAAGGCTATATATGGAATACTGATGGGATGCCGTTTTGATTAAAAATTAAAAAGGAATGTAATAAAAAAATTGGGACATCTTGATTTTTGCCCATGGAAGTTCTTATGGTAGTGAACAATTGTTCTAAAGTGGGACCTTGTGGTTCTAGATTAACTGATTAAACTGGTTGTTCCCCATTGGATTTTATAAACAGTAAGCTTGCATTGTTGAAGAAAATGGTTGCCAACCACATGCGCAAGGGGACGAGAAAATGATGGGAATCATGAGACTACATGAATTGCACCAACTAAAAGTGACAGATATTCTTTGTAGAGTGCTTTAGCTGTTATACTTTTCTGCACCTTCTCTGCTTCTAGATGCTGTTTGCACCTGCTACTTGGAAACTCTAATGTTTAAAAGAATTAAAAGTTACTCATTTGTAGCTCAACTGATCCCATCAAACTTACCTGTAAGCTTCTTGTACATCGTGAATGGCATGGTTCCAAATGAAATGGTATTTCATGGGAGATTTTATGGAAAATCAGCTTGAGCTGATTAAGAGGTTAGGAGACTCACGAGTCGCATGAAAATCTGCAAGGAGCTAGGAATGGATTCGACACGGGCACACTTGGGACTTGAGGCTCAATAAGTGCAAACTCTAGAAATTGAATAAACTTGAGGGTCCAATTCAGTCCTTTACGGACTAGTATATGTGCCCAAAAGAGGAATATACACATGCCACTTCTCTCTCTTTTGGCTCTCCCTTTCTATCTATTCACTTAAATAAACCCTATAACTCTTTGTTATATGAGACAACTAAGCTTGTCACTTAAATCATTTACATAATGGCATTTCTCCAGATATGAAAAAAAGAGGAAAATGGAAGTTACAAAGCATAAAGAAATTGACCATAGTCTGAAAAAGATTAGAAAATGTTGCTGGGCATTGATCTTGAGAGTTGCGACTGTTGATGTTGAAGATGATGGGGATTAGTTGTCACCTCATAGTCATGACAAATGTCTTTAGAGAGAGAATAAATACTTTTACATTAGACGAAAATTATGAAGAAATTGAGAAAAATAATGGGAGATTTAAGGAAAGAATTCTTGATAAGGATGGAGGTCAGATTAAGGGGCATCCATATGGACCAATGGATTCAATAAAGTATTTTTGTGTTTTCATTACCATTTTAACTTTTTATCTCACCTCATACTTTTCAGTTTTGACATCATTTTAAGGTTTTACCTGGAAAACGAATCTCTGTGATCAAACTGTCAGATTGTGCCAAGCATGAGAAAGTGCATTCATCAAGATAATGAAGTTATTGTCAAAATCCTAAGTTCTTCGCTGAACAATGGGGTTGCCATTACTGCAAGACTTCACTTTATTCTATCCCATTGCAAACACTCAGATAATAATTTAACATATACATTAGAAGCACAATTCAGGTAAACAGGAAAGTAAAGAAGTGCTTCCAAAATTTCCAACTTGATAACAATCCAAATACTCCGTCCAAGCTAATGCTAATTAGGACACACTGGCACAAACCCAATGAAATTCACCTTAATAGCATCCTACAGTTATTTGAATATTCCTCATCATTTAAGTTGAGAAATAATAGGGATTTCAATGCATTGGTGCACTAGATCATGATTCTTACTGAAAAATAAGACCATGGAGGGAGTTCAAAGCCAATGAATCTGAGATTTGAGATAACTCACATTGTTCAAAGGCCAACCTTAACATTGAGCTTCTCCTTCAAGACATCCATGACAGAGCCAAAATTAGCCTTCACGTTTACTGGTGGATTTGAATATCGACAAGCCATGTCTGATATCTCCTTGGAGTGGTAGTCAACTTTGGACTGTGCGAACTTTAAGCCATGCGCAGTGCTAACTACTATGGTGCGGTCTTTGGTCTCAATCACTCCCTTCTCCCTCAACTTGAACAGTGCCGCGAGAGCAACTCCTGTGTGAGGGCAGGAAAACATGCCTGTGCGGTCAGCGAGGGACATGGCGTCCATAAGTTCCTCCTCCGTTGCCTCCTCGACAATGCCATTCGTTGCCTGGAGCGCGAAAACAGCTCGATCAATGGAGACCGGGTCACCGATTTGGATAGCTGATGCAAATGTGTCTGCAGCAACGATCGGCTTGAAGTCAGACCACCCAGATTTATAATGCAGGTAGAGAGGGTTGGCGTTGGCCGCCTGAGCACAAACGAGACGCGGCACACGGTCAACCAGTCCAAGCTCCCGGCACATCTCGAAGCCTTTATAAAAGGCGTAGATGTTGCCAAGATTGCCGCCTGGGACGATGACCCAGTCTGGCACTTCCCAATCGAACTGCTGCAGGATCTCAATGGCGGCAGTCTTCTGGCCCTCGAGGCGGAGGGAGTTGAGTGAGTTTGCGAGGTAGATGGGGAGCTCGGCAGTGACTTCACGGATTAGGCGCATGCAGCCGTCAAAATCCGTGTCGATGGAGAGAACTGTGGCGCCGTTGGCAATCGGCTGGACGAGCTGGGCGAGAGATATGCGATCTGCAGGGAGGAAGACAATCGAGGGGATCCTGGCGGCGGCACAGTAGGCCGAAAGGGCGGCAGAAGTGTCCCCAGTGGAGGCGCACCCAACGCCAGCAATCGGGCGGTTGAGGGGAGCGCGGCGAAGGCGATTAACCTGGCTGACGAGGACGGTCATGCCGAGGTCCTTAAAAGAACCGGTGTGGGATATGCCACAATGCTTGACCCAGAGATCAGGCATACCGCCTAGGTGATCGCGGCCGAGACGCTCGGCCCAGAAGAGGTTCGAGTTTCCCTCGAAGAGGGAGACAATGTGTTCTGGGTCGATCTCAGGGAGTACAAATTCTTTCTTGGACCAGACGCCGGAGCCATACGGCCAGGTGGTGCGGCCAACGCGAGAATCGAAGAGATCACGCCAGTAGGAGCCCGGGAAGCGCTTCAGAGCAGCGAAATCGTGGCGGACGTCGAGGAGTCCGCCGGAGCGACTACGGTAAACCACGTCGTCGAGGGAGTAGGTTTCGGTGGAATCAGCATAGGCGTTGAAGGGCACGTAGCAAGCCGAAAAACCGTGCGAGCCGCTCGCCTCGTCGCGACGATGAGCCTCCTCGCGGATGTTCTGATCCGCTGACCGCCGGATCTTGACCTTCTGCTGGTTTCCGCCGCTTTCACTGGCCGTCGCGGAGCATGAGATCCCAACCCCCCGACTGCGGTGGCGGAGGACGAGAAAGGGAACGTTAGGGTTCCGGAGGAGAGGGGTCACTTTTAGGGTCGGGACTCGTCGGGCGTCGCTGTTGCAGGGAAGTTGACGGTGGAGACGGGAAGAGGAGAACAAAGGGGAGGACACGGCGGCGTGGGAAGTTATGGCCATGGCGTCGGCGGCGTCGGCGGCGTCGGCGAGGAGAGTAGCTTGTCGGGATAAAATGGAGATTTGGGTAATTGTCAAAAGTGAAGAGTTAATTGCAAAACCTGTAATGGGCTGAGCTAAGGCCCAAGAAACGTCTTTGGCGATTTGATCCGCCACACCATTTCGAAACCCTAGCCGAGACGGCGAATCCTTCACTATAAATTGACATCGCATACGCCCTACGCTCGCCCTCTCCGCTTCATTGTTCCCGCTGCTGTGTTCCCCTCCGCCGACAGCAAGATGGCTGACACCTTGGTCCTCCGAGGCACCATGCGCGGTCACTCAAACGTGGTCACTGCCATCGCCGCTCCCATCGACAACTCCGACATGATCGTCTCCTCCTCCCGGGACAAGTCCGTCCTCGTCTGGCATCTCACCAAGGACGCCCCTGCCGCCAGCCTTGATGGTGCCGGAGGGGGATCTTCCTATGGTGTGCCCCGGCGCCGCCTCACCGGCCATTCTCACTTTGTCCAGGACGTGGTCCTCTCTTCCGATGGCCAGTTCGCGTTATCCGGCTCCTGGGATGGCGACCTTCGCCTCTGGGATCTTGCTACCGGACTCACCACTCGTCGCTTCTGCGGCCACACCAAGGACGTCATCTCCGTCGCTTTCTCCGTCGACAACCGCCAGATCGTGTCGGCCTCACGCGACCGCACCATCAAGCTTTGGAATACCCTCGGGGAGTGCAAGTACACCATTCAGGATGCCGATGCACACACCAACTGGGTTAGCTGCGTCCGGTTCAGTCCCAATGCTTTCCAGCCTACCATTGTTTCTGGATCTTGGGACCGTACTGTGAAAGTCTGGAACTTGTCTAACTGCAAACTTCGATGCACTCTTGCTGGTCACGGTGGCTACGTCAATACAGTTGCCGTTAGCCCCGATGGATCCCTTTGTGCTAGTGGTGGCAAGGACGGAGTTACGCTTCTCTGGGATTTGGCCGAGGGAAAGCGCCTTTATTCGCTTGATGCGGGAGCTATTATTCATGCCCTTTGCTTCAGCCCCAATCGTTATTGGCTTTGCGCTGCCACTCAGGAGAGCGTCAAGATCTGGGACCTCGAGAGTAAGTCCGTTGTGCAGGATCTTAAGCCAGAGACCACTGCCACCAAGAACCAGGTAACTAGGTTTTCATTTTACTTCACTGCAAGATTAAGTCATGATCAGCTTTTTGTTGCTCTAATTAATGTTCTTTTTCTGATGTGTTTGACGCTCACTTGCTTTGATAACTATACATTTTCAGTTTTCCAATTTCTATTATTATTAAGGGATCATGGTTAGAATGTGATTGTGGATTAAATGTGATTTGACCAATGTGTTGGAATATGTGAACCAGAAGCCCCGCCAGTTTTTTGTTTTTGATTGATCTGAGCCACGTTTTGATTTTCCCAGCGTGTTGAACTGATTAGCTGTTCAGAGTCCACAAAATCAACCACTTAACTTTTCAAAACATGGGATTGAACTGTATACTTAAAAAAACAGATTTTTTTATTTAATTTCTGGATTCATTTCATAATTGTTCATTTTCATATCTGGCTTCTCGTTTGGTAACTATTGTGCAGAAAATATGATAGAAAAGTAGAGGCATTGTTTTCTTTCTTATTCTGAGTGGTTTCAAGTGCTTCTGTGGATATGACGTTGTTTTATATATTCTTTATTTCTTATTGTCATTTGGTTTTGAGAATTAAATTGGAATTTCTTTTAGTGTGTGTGTGTGTTGTTAATTTAGAGATTTGTATGATTTTCAATTGTGGAGTGCAAAAATTGCTAATGTCTATTTCAAGCCTAGATGAAAAAATGTCTAAAGTGATAACATTAAGCCCTGACAATCAGTGCTTATTAATTCTGTAAGCATACATACTATTTTTTGTACCATACTATTGAATAAAGGAATAAGATGCATACAGCCAACTCTAAATAGTTGGGATTAACATTGTTCACTGATGTTCATGTTGAGAGTGCGAGATTAGTATATATGAAATAAAGTGCAAACTATTCAAAGGTGTAGAAATTTTATCATTTATGTTGTTTTGTTTATTCATAAAGATGAAGTACCAAGATTTTAAAGTTGAAGGATTTAGGCAATGTTTCGAAAGGTTGGAAGAATGCAACATTTAATATTTTACATATTGCATCAAACTCATGGTTTATGAAATTCTTTTATACCTTGAGATATGCTTGAGCTGATGCTATCCATTCTTGAGTTACTTTAGTCTCATGGTAGCTTGAATTGCATGTCGTCTGCCATTTAATGTGATCATATTGTTGGATCCTGATATCAGACACGATAGGTATGATTGTGAAGGTTATACAAGCAGCAAGGAATTTTTTTCCCACGTAAAACCATATGCAAATTTGATAGCTTTTATTATAATTCAATTCTGTTGATTAGTCGCGGTTTTCTTAATACGTTCTCCTTTATTTGAATTCATAAAGTTTAAATAGATTAGTTTGGATTTTTCTCTCATGCTGGACAAATTTTTGCTTAACATGGTTCTGTGTTGATACTATATTTTCTGGTCATAACTTTAAATTGTGGTTGATGAGCTATTTGTTTTATCCTCGTCAGATTATGAAAGTGCTTTTACATCTCTCATTTGTGCATACCCTTAAGTTAGTTCAATTATCTGACCCTTGTTACTTTGATTGCTTTAAATGTATGCAGATGCTGTATTGCACAAGCTTGACTTGGAGCGCTGATGGCAGTACTCTTTTCACCGGTTACACGGACGGAGCGATCAGAGTGTGGGAGATACGATACTAGAGACATGGACGGAGCTTCTCCTCTTTGGAGTTACATTTCACTAGCCAGAATTTTATTTCTGAATGAACAAATTCTATTGATGCATTCCTAGCTTTAAGATACCGAATCATTTCTGCTTGTGTCATTTTGTCCCTCATTGGAATTTTAAGTTGTTTTTCTCTAGTTTCCACCATGCTACACCAATTAGTACTCGCTCTCACGGAAACTGTATTGTATCAATTGCTGGTTTGAAGAACTATTAACTTTCAATTAAGTCCAAGAATTAAAAAAGTGGCATGATCAATTAAAAAGATTCTATAGGTTACAGCTTTCCCCGCTGGAGCTAGGTGTCTATGTGCTCGATGTGCAGCATTCTCCTTCTGCAAGTCTCGTTCTTCATCCTTGACGTTTAAATATTTTACATAGAAAATTTTATTTCGTCATACAAACTTTAATTTTTCAAAATGTTCAATACAGTTACATTATTTTCAGTTGAGCATACAAATTTCTGAAAATAGGGATTGTTATAAATATGGGGTTATAATGAAAACTTCCCCAGAAAACACAACGGTCTACGGATGCGACGAGCTGGGATAGTTTGAGCTTAAGCCGGCTTGAGCATCCCTCACCTCTTTTTAGGTCTCCTTCCTGGGCTTCGCAAACGTGTCCTATGTAATATACCCTACCAGGGAAGGGAAGGGAAGCGGCGATGGAGACTGGATGAGGCGGCATCAGCGCTGTCTCCCTCCTCGAAGCGCCTCGCTGTCAAAAATACCATCCAGACCAACTTCTGCGATGACTATTGCCAAGTACCTCATTTCCCCCTTTCCCTTCACTCCTTTTCATGACTATGAGTAACCCTTGTGGTATCTATCTAAGACTTGAGTTTGCAACATAATATATAAGCTCCAAAAGATGACAATTTGCACTTGAAAGGCCTTTTATTTTTTTTTCAATTTATTTATTTTTGAAATTCGGTTAATCTTTATTGTTGTAGGTGATGAATGTGGAAACTTCAATTGCAAAAACAGGGTTTTTTGGAACCATGAATCAGAAGCTTTGGTGTATGACACATACTGAGACTTTGGGGTAATTTTCAGTGTTGCTTTTACATTTTCGAGCAATTTTTAAAAAATGCTTGCCATGTTGATTGATTGCTAATATAAACTTATATAGGCACACATATACCCATTCATTAAAGTCACAATGTTTCTGCATAGTTGTTTTTGACCTCAAGATTTTTCTTATTCTTATAAATACATTATCATCTATAGGTGTACTTGCATACCGCAAGGGGTTCATTTTTGTTTTATCTAATTCATTTTTTAAGTTATAGAAAGACTATAATGATATGATACTGACAATATTCAGAAGATGATAGTTGTTTAATATTATACCATTTTTGACTTTTTGTAGTTCTAAAAAGTGATGTTGGCTGTTGCATATGCCTACGCAGAAACAGGGACGGATCCAGGAATTAGAATTAGGGGGGGCTTGACTTAATATAATAAATTATATATTATTACCA
>JBBPFP011629745.1:0-19370 GCA_037974795.1 Kaempferia galanga
AACTGGCGACCTTCGACCCTGCGGCCTATTGGAGCAAACTCCAGGCCACTTACCAGCTGATCCAGCCCGTGGGGGCATAGGTGATCATGACATGAATCTCCTAAAGATGGATTGATTACATTTGTGACATATGTGATGTCAAGTTTGATGACTATAATGCGATTCAATTTTCTAAATAATCTTGGATACCTCCTTGTATCAGATAAAAAAAATTATCTTTCTTTGCGTTATCATGAAGTTAGATTTCATAGGGTAGTCAGCTATTATTGCTCCAGGCATAGCTTCCTTAAGATTGTCAAGCATGTGTTTTCCTTGTGAGATATTAATGTCTTCTGTTGCATAAACAACCTTTATAGCAATGAAAATTTGAAGGTTTTTAAAATCCTTGGTTCAAAACTACAACGAAAGTAAATTGATCCAAAGGAATTCCTGAAGCGTAATTCTACCAATTTGGCATAAAACGGAGCCAAGGGCCATCAAATATATATATTTTTTTAACCAAAAGTACTTGACTATCAAAGGCTCAAAATTTGGAAAACAAAAATTTGGAGCAATTATACCTCAAATGGTTGAGTTCGACCAAATGGTGTGGCAGAGATTGTTCATGAAATGATACCCTAAATGATTGAGTTCGATTTAGAGATTTTGATGTTTGGTTAAAAGGTCACATTAGATTCATGATGTGTTGTTGATGAGTTTGCCAAGTTTGCAAGTTTAGATTACTTTATGAGTTATTGCAAGTAAAATTTAGAAGTCCATGTTGGTTAATGTTGACTAGATATTTTAAAAAGTGACCAAGTACTTAGAAGTTGGATGACTAAGTAAGTCAAGAGTGCTCTAATTTTTAACAGTTGGAAGTCCTAATAGGTTAAAATTGTAGAATATTCGGAAGATGAGGAAGGCTCGGAGGCAAGGCCTCTTGGTAGAGGAAGATCTAGAAACGAGGCTTTGGCAGACAAGTAGGTTATGAGTTACGAATGATTTATTGGTGTTCAAGTAGACTTTAATTTAGGCAAGGACTCCACTATAATTTGGTTTTAATCGATGATTTGATTCAGTGTTTTAAAGGTTAACACCAACTAGGGGCTTGACCCAAAAGGTTTTGCTTGCAAACAAAAAGAGTTTGTTTCTAGTTGAGTCGATTGAACATGAATTTAGTCGATTGAGGTAGGTTGTGTCAGCTAGTTAGTTGACTAAAGATTGACCTTGCGCAAAAATTGCTCTTTATTTGGGATCCAAGTAGGACAATTAATTGAGATGAATTCAGTCAACTAGGCAATTGACTATATCTCTCATGGAAGCCAAAATGAGACCATTGATATGACAAAGGAGCAACTATTAACTTACGTGATAAAGCAACCTAGTCATGTGAAGTATAAAGTATCTATTGTTGAGCAATAGGCTGCCACGATCATACTTGATTGTAAAAAGTGTGAGTGGATTGCAATAATGTGGAGAAGCAAAGCTGATTTGAGGCTGAAGAGGCTATAAATAAGAGAGGGCGGGTTTTTTTTTTTAGCAATTCTAGAGACCTAAATGCACCCTTTAATAAAATTTTGATTTAATAATCAATTAAATTAAAATTTTAGAGAAGTAAGATAGAAAAAGTAACAAATATTACTTAGATTTATCTTAATGTTTATCGTAGTATGCCAACAACATGCCAAGTGTCAACATGACACAATGCTTATTGACACTATCACCATGACACGATATCATCAACACTATCAATTTAGTTGACGTTAGGGAGATTACCTTGTCATTTAATATTAAGTTTTAATAATTTATCAGAATGCCTATATGGTATGAGATTTTAAACTTTTTATATATATTCCTGCACAAGGGTCATGTTACTGCCAAATAATCTTGAGGTCACGGGTTCGAGTTGTAGAAATAACCTCTTGCAAAATGCAATATAAGACTGCATATAATTGACCCAATGTGGTCCACCTGAGACATGCACTGCAATATATGACTACATAGATATATCTACATATATACACTTCGATGCACAAAAAACTATTCTCTTTGGATATTCTCTTTGGGTTTCATGATATCCTCTTGATAACTTTGCTCTATATGAAGATCACTTTCCCAAAATTTGTTCCACTAACGTGAGCAATGTGTTTTCTCCTTGAGAACAAACTCTTTTAGCACATTCTTTGTAATGTCAACTACAAGAAATCTTCAGTTGGTCTCCTTGTAGCTAAAGGAATACTTTCTTGTGATGTTTGTGTGCCATGGCAGACTTTCAGAGGGATTGTTCTCCTTTTCCTCAAGTCAGATAGTTATCTATGCTCATTCTCTGAATCTATCCATTGATAGCCATCATACACCAGTGATCAAAATATTCATGTTGCAACGAAGATTAATTGGGGGTTCGTTGATGATTTCTTACCACGCGTATAGTTTAGTCTTTTTCTCTTTTTCTTTTCATTTTTTTTGTTTATAATTTTCTCCTATATTTACATTACCTTGAAGAAATAAGCCTGCATCAGAACTGTTTTTCTTTGGGGATAACTGCAATCAAATAGTCTTATTCCTCATTTTTCAAAATGTTCTTATCTGGTTAACAAACTACGTGCTAATTAGTTTAAACTAGTGTTATTGCTCTACCCTGACTACTCATTAATATTAAGTTTTAAGTTTTAACTTTGTTATTGAACTCGTCTATTCCCTTTCTGGTCTCCATCTTCTGCAAGGAAATATATTATTTTATTGGTTAGGTGGCTGATTTTGTAGAAGCTCTGCTCTTTTACTTGACAGGTATACGAGACATTAACTGGTGTGAGAGTTGAAGGGAAAATCCCTATCATCAGTAAAGCAGATATTTTAAAATCCCTCCCACCAGAATGGCCCACCAACCCCTTGTGTGTTACTTCACTACAATGTCAAAATACATCAAAAGTTCTCATAGTATTAGATGACGATCCCACAGGAACTCAGACGGTTCATGACATAGAAGTCTTGACAGAATGGTAAGCAACCAGGAAATTATACCACAATTCATCTCTAAGAATTTTAATTAGTGGATCTTATGATTATTTATCCCATGTTTACCTTAGGTTTTCCATGATTTGTTTTGCAATGACTAGTAAAATTTTAGTGTAGTATATGATTTTCTAGATAGGTCATTTCTCCTTATTGATTGCAAAGTTTGGAAATGTAGGAAAGTGGATATGCTTGTTGAGCAGTTCAGCAAAAGACCGAAATGTTTTTTTATATTAACTAATACAAGATCTCTGACCACTGAAAAGGTATCATCTATAGCCATTTTTAGAGATCATATCAATCTGTCTGTCTCTTATCCAAAGAAATATTATAATTGGAATTGTGGGTTGTTTTGTTCTTTAAGTAATAAACTACATCTGGATTTTCACAGGCCATTTTGTTGACAAAAGATATATGTAGAAATGTAGAAGCTGCAGCTGCAAATGTTAGTGGCATTGACTACACAATTGTACTAAGAGGTGATTCAACTCTTCGGGGTCACTTTCCTGAGGTAAAGGTTTGAATGTATGGTTGCTTTGCAATTGCATGGGGGACCATACCTTTTATTGTTCTTAGACAGCACTGAGATGAAAATGTTACACATGCTAAGTGGAGTGTCCATAGGCACTGATTATATATATTCATGAGGCACAGACTACAGTGGCATGCAAATTTCGACGCTAGTGTATACTGGAGTTTTTGCTTTCTATTTTGGTAGATCAAATAATGTACAAAGTTTTATCTAGATTATCTAATTGTAAACATATTTCCAGGAAGCTGATGCTGCTGTATCAGTACTAGGAGGGATGGATGCATGGATTATTTGTCCTTTCTTTCTACAAGGAGGACGTTATACTATTAATGACATCCACTATGTTGCTGATGCCGATAGGTCAATACTCAATTCACTTATTGGAATTGTGAATTCTAAAATGCAACCTGGCTTCAAGTTTCATCGTGTCTCTTATATAGGCTTGTTCCTGCTGGAGAAACTGAATTTGCCAAGGATGCTGCATTTGGTTACAGTTCTTCCAATCTAAGAGAGGTAGAGTTAATGATAAATTTGTCTGCTCGATTGTTACTTCAGTCCAGGGTTCAGCGAATGACTAGTCAATATAAATTATAGTGGATTGAAGAGAAAACTAAAGGACGAGTTGCAGCCAGCAATGTATCTTCAGTTTCTATAAACCTATTGCGTAAAGGAGGGCCAGCTGCCGTTTGCGAACTTCTTTGTAACCTGAAAAAGGTATACAAAGATTGACTTAATATCTGTTAGCTTCTTTTAAATTTGCAAGATACCACTGGAATTTCCTTTACTGAAATTTTATATGCTAAGTAGCAAACCAAGCTACTCAGGTATGCCAGAAATGCTAAACAACGTTGCTATACAATGCAGAAGTAACTAATCCCTGGTGTTGGCAACCTAATCTGAAAAGGGTGCTCTAATTCATTCTTCCATTAGACAAGAACTAGGATTGTAGCTTATTTGACTTCATCTCATTTGAAGCACATTGTTTTCTTTGAACTCTTATTTTTTATCATCATATTTGTATAGCATAATGTTGATCTCACGCATGCTGCAGTCCTTTTTGATATAAATCATAAATGTATTCCATGTTTGTCAGGGTTCTATTTGCATTGTAAATGCTGCAAGTGAAAGAGACATTTCCGTTTTTGCTGCAGGAATGATCCAGGTATGAATATGAGCTTCTCTTTTTTTCCAACCTTACCCATTTAAGATTTGCATCTTAGTTCTCTAAACCTTTACAGGCAGAAGTCAAAGGAAAACGTTTCTTATGTCGTACTGCTGCAAGCTTTGTATCAGCTCGAATTGGAATAGAGGCAAATCCTCCTATCCGTCCAAGTGATGTTGGCATAACCAAAGTCAATACAGGAGGCCTCATAATAGTGGGCTCATATGTTCCTAAAACCACAAAACAGGTCTATTCTTCTCTCTTTATGCCTGTGTTTCTTGTGTGATTTCAGATGACTTAATCATGCTCTTTTATTTTTTCTATGAATGTATGCTCAGGTCGAAGCACTTGTATCAAAATTTGCTGAAAAGATTAATTGTGTTGAGGTTAGTTCCTCTTTAAAATCAACCATGACATTTCTATCAATTACATGAAACTTTCCATCATGTGATTATTTTGTGTTGCATATACAAATTTCCTTGCTTTCTTATTCGTATGTGGTTGAGTTATGGCACTTTTCTCTGGAGCAGGTCTCAGTTGAAAGAGTTTCCATGAAATCATTTCAAGAACGGGATGAAGAGATCAATCGTGTAGCTGAAATTGCGAGTGTTTCTTTGAAAGCAGGGAAGGATACTCTTCTGGTGACCAGCAGGCAACTCATTACTGGAAAATGTCAGTATTTTCCTTTCTTCTCTGTTTGTGTATTTTCTTTTTGTGGACTCATGCTTTTATTATTTCTTCTATGTTTGTGAATTTTCCTTTACGTGGACTTATGCTTTCAGAGTTGTTATGGACTTTCATGATTTCATGGATTTGTTTATAGAAAGTATGGAATTACCATTCTAATTTTAGCATGTCCCAACTTGGTCATCAACTATTTGACTTAATTAAGCTTACATCTCACAAAGTCCATAGACTCTTTTTTTAAACTCAACCTATCAATACAATGTGTCTCTTGCTCTTCCAAAAAGGTTACACACTTCCATAATAGGCTAATATGGATCATCTATTTATGGAAGTTTTTACCCAATATATATCAATGTATATCCCAAAACAGAGGCCTTTCCTCAAAAGCGGAAAAGTCTATTATGGCTAGTGGTCAAATACCCATCACATCCAATTATATATATATATATATATTAAGGTACCTTAAAATCTTGCCAATGATCAAGATACAATGCCTTAAATAATTACATCCGTAGAAGTTACAAGCTATCTTGATCAATGGTTCTTTCTTTTTTCTACAATTTTAGTGAGGCGTGAGGATAGAATGATTAATGAAGAATACCTAAATTCACATGAAATAAATAGAATATGTGAAGAATCAAGGATTGAAGTGTCGAGCTGTGCCAGTCTGCAGAATTTACCGTTCCACCCGTTAACCGACACACAAGATGACTTCAGCACACCAAAGAATTTCTACATTTGTAACTCCATAAATTTCATGCATACTTGCACACAATAAAATTATCCCATGTCAAAGAGAATCAAAATATTTTCCTATTTTTATCAAGATGCATATAGGCAAAAGTTTCAATAGACAATCACCCTATATTAATGGAGTTATAAACCCACCTGACCACCTACTAACTCACTCCAGTCATCTCTACTTGCCCAGTCTGCTTATCCTGCTTAGCCCATCCAATTTTCTTAGCGGGCTTAACTTGGCCTATTTGGGACACATTGCTAATCCTAGGAACCAAATTCACTGCTAGAGAAAAGAGTAGCTCTTCTTGAAGTCACGGGCATACATTGTTGAGTTGTAAATCCACCAATAAATTCTCGAGTAATATTAATTTTATTGCTTGACTTATCTCAACAACCAAAGAAATTCACAAGACACTTTCAAATAATCCTTGTACTAAAGTATATATTGTAAATTTTGGACTGTTGACCTTGATCTATGCGCTTTCACTATATCATAATTATATCTATTCAGAGAGAACAGTGTTTAATTATTTGGGTATTTGGTTTATGAAGTGTATGATCCTTCTTCCTCATCAATCACTCAGCCTATGCATTTTCATTGACTGGCACAGCTATGGGCTACATAGATTAGCGAACCAAATCTTTACAATGCAAGATTGATGCCAAATAGCAGTATGTGAACTGGCTGATTCAGGTGGATTGACCATTTAGATGCTTCTTTAAGAAATGTCCGTGTTAATGTTCCATCTTGTTGGCTTTACTCAGGCACCACTGATAGATAGGACCACATATAAAGATGCATTTGATGTGGTTTTCATTTAAACATCTCCTATGTCATCTGCATGCATTGAGTTAATGACAACACCCAGATAACTAATTTTCCTTTAACTATCATATGCATTTCTGTGCTCATACGCAGCTCCTGAAGAAAGCTTAGATATCAATTCAAAAGTCAGTTCTTCTCTGGTTGCTATTGTGCAACGGATTATTACACGCCCCCGTTATATCCTTGCCAAGGTACACAGCAAACTACCATGATGCCTCTTATGTGTTCCTCCTTGTGTGATGAACCTTTTTCTTCCATCAGAAGTGCTCTTTTATTTTATGCTAACGTATAAAATTGTTTTCTACATTTGAATGCTATGTCATACTGTTGAACTTATGAACCAGAATGCATCTGCAACTTTAATAGCAAAATTTACATATGTATTTTTAAATTCTAATCTTCAGTTTTGATGGTCAGGGTGGAATTACTTCTTCAGATATTGCTACAAAAGCTTTAGAAGCAAAGCGTGCTATGGTAATTGGACAAGCATTACCAGGTATTCCCTTATGGCAGCTAGGTCCAGAAAGCCGTCATCCAGGGGTCCCATATATTGTTTTCCCAGGTTGTATGGGTCTCTACAACACACCAATCCAAATCGCTATCACTATATTTCCTAAATATTAGTTTTGATTTCTAACAGGTAATGTGGGTGATAACAATGCTCTTGCTGATGTTGTAACGAATTGGATTCGCCCTCCTCGGTCAACAAAAGACATTCTTCGTGTAAGCTTGTGTTCTTTTTTTCCATATTAGATTGTGCTAACTGAAATCTATATTGACATATATTTGTATACTTTAACCTTCTGTCATAAGGATGCTGAGAAGGGTGGATATGCTGTTGGAGCATTCAATGTATATAATCTTGAAGGAATTGAAGCGGTTGTTTCTGCAGCTGAGGCTGAAAATAGTCCTGCAATTTTGCAGGTACAAAATACTGATTATTGATTTGCAAAGTAAAATGAATAACAAGTATAGTTTCTAGTTTTCAGTTGTGTTTGAAAGTGATTTTCCTCTATGATTGATTATTCTGCTAGATTCTATCGTAAAAAAATGAATATCTCATCCTGTTTTCATATTCACTTGTCAAATTGTGGTGGTGAGTGGACTTCATCTTAGAAATTTGCTTATAGTCAACTCACATTGATTCACCTCCTTTATGTGAGAATGAGATAACAGAAAACTTTTCAGATTTTTTTTAGTTGGCACTGGTTCTTCGAACCGACTAATCCTATGGATGACCAGCTCAGACCGGCCCAACGGAAGTTTCCTATAGACCACCAGGGTAAATTGGGAAGCGCCACTGGTGCCCATCCAGACGGCCAACATTCTTAGGCCCGTGAGGAGGGAAAATCTCCTGCATTGTGCCGTGGCTGAGATTCGAACCTTAAATCCCTTGGTTATCCATTGACGGACCAACCATTGCACCTTTACCCTGTGGGCGAAAACTCTCTGGAGTTGAATTCCCTTGTAGTATACTTGGCACAAATACAATCTATAATGTATAAATATATGCCGATATTTCCATTTTAATTATCAGATGAAAATTTTCAATCTGATCATGTGTAATCATTTTCATATATACTCAAAAAAAATTGTGTATTCTAATTTCTCCCAATTGAAAATTGAAATAACCTGGAAAATTCAATCTGTGATCTAATGCTTAATACGATCAGGTTTTCCTGTAATATTGTCTTTGATTGCCCCCAACAATTTAATGCAATTTTCAATTCTTAGTTATCCTCTTTTGTTGTTTCCAGGTTCACCCAAGTGCTCTGAAATATGGTGGTGCTCCTTTAATTTCATGTTGCATTTCTGCTGCTAAAATGTCCAGTGTAAGTGAATGTTATCTAGAGTTTGCACTCTTGTAGGAAAAATGATTAAGTCTCCACTATTTGTAGGCAACTTGGTTATTTTCTCACCATTAAATTCTAAGCATTCGATTTCCCATCTATCCTATCCCTATAGTCCTTATCTGCACATGTTTGACATGACTTGTTGCTTTTGTTCTTCAAATTTGCAACTTTGTTGATTCAGTTTGAGATATAGAGAAACATTTAGGGGGTTCCTTTAAAGTTTTTAGTTTTAAATGTCTTCAATTTTATTGAATTTTAATAGTTTTTAAAAATGTTTAAATTTTTTAGATTTTTTAGAAAAGACTGCAAAAAGTTTCTGAAATACAGTAAGATATTTAAAAAAAATGGTCTTATAGTCCCCTTTATTAGGATCCTATGAAATGCTAACCTTTTAATTAATATTTTTTTTTTCCTTATTAGTCGAGAGGTTGAGTTTTTGTTAGCACAATTAATTCGTTCTTCATTAAATGGTATCTGAGCCCCACTTACTGTGACATTACTATGTTCCCTTTGGATCCATTCATGTTATATCCTACACACTGCCATGGCAGGCCGTCTCCAAACACGTTGCCCCATCTAACCAACACTATTTTCTCCAATCACCTTAAACCTTAATGGCTTGCCCACAGCATCATCATCCAAAACCTTACTAACCAAAAAACTTAGGAAGTGTTTGGTTCGTTCGTTTTCTGTTTTCATTTTCTTAGAAAATGTGGTTTTCTTGAATATAATGTTTGGTTTGCATTTTTCACGTTCATTTTTTAGAAACAGGGAGAGCAATTTCTAAGCAAATGGAAAATGCAAAAAAGTCATTTTCCAAAAATTTGGAAAATACGATTTTCTGGAAAATGAAAATACCAAATGCTCCCTTAGTGTTTTCTGCTTCTCTGCCACCTTTGCCATTCTTGCTTTAGACTAGCGATCACTCCTGCATCTTGTCATAATTCCATGCTCTTAGCCAAAGTTTCCATTGATTACTTAAGAAGTTTTCTTGCCATGTGGCCTCCTTGTGAAAGATAAAAAATCAAAAGAAACAAAACATTTAAATGGTGAGACTGTTTTGGGATAATACAAATTTGGAAATCATTATAACTCCTATTTTAAGAGGAATTTACAAAAAGAAAGTGTTATCAAATACCGTGGCAACTTCAACTTCCACAACACTTATATAATTTTAGTCAAAATACAACCAATCCTATTTAGCTGGTAATTTAATTTTTTTTGTATTAAATTATTTTTTTCTCATGAAATGTCTATATAACATCATATGTCCTTGAAAACATAAATATACATCATTATGTATTGTCTCTTATGTATTTTCATCAAACTTTTAATGAAGATTTAGGTGATCAACTTAACTTAGGTAATTTTAGTAGGTTAAATGCATATAGAAATTTAAATTTTTATCGTAGAATTTAAATTTAAGAAGTAGGACAAGCTTTAAATGAGATGCAAACTAAAAAGTTGGATTAGATAATATTCTGATAGAGGTATGGAAATGCTTACCAAACATGGTATGGAAAGACTTGTAAAGTTATTTAGTCTAATCTTGTAAACAAAAAAAAAAAAAACTTAATTAATGGAGGATAAATACTCTAATTCATTTATATACAAACAAAAAAGATATACAAAATTGTGTAAAATATAGTGGTATTAAACTAATGAGTCATACTATAAAACTTTGGTAAAAAGTAATAAAACAATTAAGGAAAGAAACCACGGTGACTGAAAATCAATTTATATTCATATTTGGACGGTCGGACAATAGAAGTTATATATCTTCTCAAGCAACTAATTAAAAAATATCAAGAACAAAAGAAAGATCTATACATGGTATTTGACTATTCGTTGACTTAGAAAAAACTTATGATAGAGTCTCAAGAGAAATTATATAGAGAATTATAGAAAAGAGAAGTGTTAGTGTAATATATATTGAACTAATTAGTCTATGTAAAAGAATGTAACAATAATAGTGAAGACTTTAAGTGGATTAACAAAAGCATTTCCAACGCTACTATGGTGCATGTTGCTTGTAGATGATATTGTTTGTTAGATGAGACACGTGAAGCAATAATTGCTAAACTCGAATCGAATCTTGATAGGAAATACTAGAAGTCATGGTTGCATCTATTGAGGGAAAACTCTGAGAGACACGTTTAAGATGATACCGGTATGTACTTAAACAACAATAAATGTTCTACTTAGGCGTTGTGAAAATAAGAATTGAGATCTCGTGCCAAGCTAGTCGAAACGGGGGAAACATTTCTTTCTGCCAGTCGACCGACACCGGCACAAACTCGGCACAGTCCAACAGTAGCCGAGGAGTCGCTACGCCTGAGACGATTATAGCGTCGGAGGGGCGTTGTGATGCTCACGATAGCGTTAGAGGGGCGTTCCGATCCCCGCGGCCATGTAGAAGGGTCTGCACCAACATGTGGTAGTGCGGAAGGGGTCGCGTGTCTCCTGTGATTGCGCAGGAGGGGTTGCACGACTTGCGACTTCGCCTAGGTAACGATCGTTATCGCGATTGATTTTTTAAATTAAAACAATTACTAGGATGGATGAGATAATTCACCGAGGCTTAATTAAATCCTACTAAAATTATCTGATTAATTAAATATTTTATTTATTTAAAAAATATATAATGAAATTTTTATTTATTTAGTTATGTTATTATTTTTTAATGATCTAATTATATCTAATTTAAATAAATAATCAAATATATTTTTTAAAATCCTAATTAAATTATTCCATTAAAATATATAAAAATTAATTTAAAATTCTAATAAAATTTTATATATGTCTAGGGATTGTGGTGTAGTAATGGTCTTTGCGAGTTACCGCAACCGCGGTTTTTTTATTTTTTTATTTAGTTATTTTTTTTTAAAAAAAATATCTATTTTTTTATATATAAACTAGTATGAATAATAATTATAAAATATTAAAAATTATTTTAATATTTTAAAATAATTTTAAATTTTAATAAATATTTTATAAAATAATGAAAAAAATTTAATAATTTTAAAATTAAACATAAATTTAAAATAATCTAAAAATTATAATTCTTAAACATTTCAAATAAATTTTTTAAAATAAAAAATTACAAATACATTAAAAAATAATTTAAAATTTGTAAATAATTTTATAATTATAATTTTAGTTTTGAATTTTAAGATTATTTATTTTTTATAAAAATTTAATCGGTATTATCTTATGAGAAAATATTAAAATACAAATTCAACATTTCAAAGTATAAAACATATTTAATAATCAAATATTAATATATATTTATATTTATATTTATATTTAAAAAATACCCAAACTATATCGACATGGTATAATGTGATACCGAAACGTATCGTTCTGATCGGGAATCGAAACCTCGGCATGGGTTGAGATTTTAAATTTTGTGTGAAACTATGACAAATATGCACATCAAAAGAGAAAGTGAAGGACCAAAAAAGACTTAGTTAGCAACAATAAAATAAGATAAAATTTATTTAAATATAGATGATGATATAATAGGGATAGAGTCTAATGGCGTAGAAGGATCTATATAGTCAACCTCACTTAATGGGATAGAGCTTGATGGTTATTGTTTTTTATGTATTATCTCTTATCCTACTTTAACCATCATCTACCAAAAAAATGCCATATTTAGTTTAATTACATCTATTATATTATCTTCTTCTGTTTTATAAGAACCATTACTTACCAAAAGTCTTAGATCAACATCTTAAAAGAAATTACAACCTAGTACTACTGTACAAGAGATGAGAGATATACTAAAATCAAAATATAAAATGAGCTTAAATTTATGAGAATTAAAATGCACCATCCAAATGATTTTGAAAATATTACCATTCATATAGATATAGGCCTATGAATTATAAAATCCTCACCTACTATCACACAATCCTATGTGTAAAGAGAACTTTGACATATTTCTAAAAATGATAACTCTAGTAAGTTTCGATATATTTGGATAAAAGTTTTGTTTTTTATGGAAAAATGGATCCTCATGCATTCCTTAATTGTTTAATTGAAATAAAATACTTCTTTGATTATCATGACATGCATGATTTGTCAAACTCACCGTTAGGAAATATTGGCGGTGTGTCTAAGCCTTTAGTGATGGTACGAAACCTATTAGATATTGATTTGAAATGAAATGCAAGTTTAGATAAAATATGTTACACTATACTTTAATGATAAATATAAACGAATTTATAAGGGTAAAATACTCAACACTGAGGTGAAGCCTAATACTGAGCATAACATGAAAATTTATGTAGAAGTTGTGAATATGATTTAAAATTTCATTTTGTATTGAGTGAAATATGTGGGGTTGTGCAAGCGTCGCGATCCTACGGTGAATTCCATGGGGTTGCGAAGGCCACCACGACCTTTGTGGGTCACAGTGGGACGCTCGCGAAGGAATGACGAGCGCAGAGGAGTCGCCGCCCATCTGGGTGGGATGTAGAAGAAAAAAACTTAGTTTAATAATTTCAATCAACTTCTAGATATCAATAGGAAAATCTAAACATGTTTAATTAAACCCTAATAGAACTATCACATTAATCCCATATTTTTTCCTTTTTAAAAAAAATTAATTTATTTATTTTAGTATTTAGATTTTTTTATTTTTAATAAATATATTTTATATTAAAAATACCTCTTGTCAATTTGTTTTCTTTTGAAATCGAAAGACCCTCAATGGAGCCTTAACTCTTAGTTGGAAGGGAGTACATTGAAAACCACCTTTCAACAAAAACCCTTGACGCGTCATCAAAGTCTTTATCCCAACATAGATGATCCTTTAATCATAACCCCTATAGAACCCCTAACAACCCTGTTGAATCTTCCTAGGAAACCACTAATTTACTCGGGTTGCTTAAATATCCTCTCACAATCTTTTCCTTGAATATTCTCAAGAGACCTTTAACAATCCTCAAGTTAAGCTTTCTTATGAGCCCCTAAGGATCCTTTACATGAACCTTGTAAAGGTTCTTCTAATAATCTTTCACTTAAAATTTTTCAAGAGTGCTTTGATGGCATTCTTTTGAACCTTCTAAAGATTCCTTTACTTGAGCCTCCCAAAGAGTACTCGGTTCTCGACTATCCTGTTTGTTTCACTATGATTCAAATCTACAATTGTCACACTATCTTAGGGACTCAAAAGAATAAATTAAATTAACAAAAAAGGTAGAAATAAATGTTAGTAAAATGGCTGATAACAATTCTAGCAAAACATCTACAAATCTACATGTATGCCTCCGTTTATAGAATTTTTAGGTTAAAACTCGTTAGACTATTGACTTGGTCCTTTTGCCTACTATGGACCAAATTGATAACTCGTGTATAAGAGAGACATATGTTGATACTATAAACAAGTTTAGTGATTATTATAAAAAATATGCTAATGCACTTCGTAGACTTAAAGAGTTGTAAGGATTATAAATGCATATATATCATTTTGTAGGACTTCTAGAGATTCCTTTTAATGAGGAATACTTCCCCCTAATCTCCATATGTTATCATATTCATCTCCGATGCTTATCTTGGATTTTATGTTCACATGCATCATTTTGTGGGCATCTATCCTGTATTCTTCTTTGTGCACTCCTCATCTTCTTTGGCTGCATGCCTCTTCTCGTCTATTTTGTGCATCATGCAGCCTCATTGAGTCATGCTGGCATTCACATGAGTCTTGTTAGTCCCTTAACATTTTCTTTGATATTTGCTCCGCTTGCTTTTGTGTGTTTGTTTCTACTCGGCTCTCTATTGTCTTCTCTCTCGACTTGATTCCCAAATCACAGGAACCAAGCAGCAACATGTTCTTAAACATTTCCATAGCCACCATTGTAGATTCTCTCCATTAGTGAAGCTTAGTGCGGCTCCTATATCTGCTATTCCATCACCCAATCTGCTTCGGCGGATCTAGTCATGATTCCATCCTTAGATGGATCTCTAGGTTAATCCTAGGAAGTACCCAATTTTCCTATTGAACTCAAAACTTTATTTTAAGGCCAAAGTACTAGTGTTTCAGTCCATTCCTATTTGGCCCTTCCATAGTCATAATTTTATCCTATTTTTACTCCAGTTAGCCTTGCCAAGAGCCTTCTACATTCCTCAAATATCAATATCTCTAGGAGACCAACAATAAGAACATGATCGTTCTGATGGATTGCTTGGGAATTTCAAAGCCCCTTTTGGTATCCATTTTCTGTTCTCATTCAATGACATATTTTCTATAAAGTCCAGTCCCATCATTGTTGTTTCAACAAAGGAGTACTCAATTCTTCTCCTGCTCTAAATCATTGTTAGTTCTTCTTCCTAGCTGGTCACATCAAGGTACTATTGGTTGCCTGTGTGACACCTTTTGTTCGTTTTACTTTATGACATTTGTTATGTATTTTATACTGTTGTGTTTCCAATGAATTTATTGTCTATCAAGAAACTTAATAAATCATTGAATTTTTTTTATCACCTTTGATATGGCTAATATATTTTAGGATTCTAGAACAGGTAGGGTATTTGAATTAGGGCATGAGTCTCCTGGGTTGTACTAGCTGGATGTGCCTCCATTATCTATAACTCTTTTGCCTTCACCCTCTCCCCTTCAAAATCAGTGTTGTTTTGGTCATTCCTCATTCCCTAAATTTGATGCGTATAATTTCCAATCTTCAAACTCTTGAATCTGAATCATGTAGTTAGGTAAGCATATTAGGTCCCCTTTTAGTGTTTATAAATGTGCTGTTGGATCCTTTTCTCTAGTTCAGAGAGATAGATTGAGTCCAAGTCAAGTTAGTTATACGTTTAGTTTATATATTTTGTTACCTTTACATATGATTATTCTCAAACAACATGGCATTTTCTAGGGAAGATGGGCCTCAGTTGTTTCTATCCTTTCCTCCTTTTATGTTGCACTCTTTTCAATCATTTTTTATTGAGTTATGGCATGTCCCTATACACTTCCAAAGAAGTGTAGCAAAATGCAAGAATCAACATCTTGTTCAGATGCCTGGACTTCTAAACCTGTAGGTCCGTTATTCTTTCTAGAGTGTTGTTATTCTCACTACAAGTTATGACATCAACCATGTATCTCCCTTCATTTTACACTGGCAAATTTGCTTTAGTATTCTCTTTACTTAAGATGATATATATTGTCTTTCACTATAGATCTTTGGTGGACTTGCTTGGTTCACCTAGTGTCCTTGTGATAAGTTGTCTCCACTTTCCATCAATTGCATTTTAGATGGTAATAGTCATCTACAAAAAGGTTATCTATGTTACTCTCCTAATATACATCAAACCTTTGTCTCTCAAGAATCAGGATGGTACCCTTTTTGAGTTCACTTATTTCTTTCCTTCTACACTATCTCTATCTGAATTTTTGTTCCTACCTGATTGTGTTTTCCATTTTCACCTATAGGCCTTCCACCACCCTCTATTCACCGACCACTTCTTATATTATTGATTGACTACCTTAGTCACCCCCTTGTGATCCACTACTTGAAGCACCCCTTGTAGGTGTACGTTTGATTATTGCACTATAGAGACACTCCAGCACCCCTTCTAGAGTCATCGTCTTATACCCTCCTTCAAACTTTGACATTCCCATTGTTTCTTGTAAAGGTGTTCATTAAGTGTCGCATAATAATTTGCCTCCTCTTTAACCTTATAGTTCCCAGGTTTGAAGACACTTTCAGATCCATGGCAGTGACAAGCCATGATTAACAAGATAAATGTTCTCATTTCCAAAGACACTTAGGTATTTTTATTTCTCTTCATTCGAGGAAGTTCACCATGAGTTGCAGATAGGTTTTCTTTGTTAAGTGATCACCAGATGGTATTGTTAATTAAAGCCTACCTAGTGGCAAAGGGTACACAAATTTATAGTGTTGGCTACCTTGATACATTCTTTAGTGGCCAAGATTGCTATAGTTGCCTCTTTCATTCACTAGTTGTTTTTTGTTGATCTCTTGGTTATATCATAGTTTAAATCTCAAGTTGTTTCACCCAATACAAGAGAAACATTTCGTTCCAACCGCGGACCGGCATAGGCACGCCTCCGGTGCTAGATTCGTCGTGGCCCAACGATGAGTCTGGACTCGTTGAGTGGCTCACAGTCGCTGGCAGTGTGGAGGGGTAAGATTTTTAACTTAGGTTAATAATTATAATCAACTCCTAGCTAGATTGAGATAATTTAAATAGGCTTAATGAAATTATATCAGTTTAATTAATATATTTAATACATAAAAAATACTGAAATTATATCGGCATGATACGGTACCCAAACTATATCGTTTCAGTCCTTGACTGAAACCTTGCATGGCTCGAGATTTTAAACCATGGTTCATATAGAGAAACCTTCGAGGTTTGTTCCCCATAGGAAGGTTGGTCTGGTGTATAAGCTAAAAATCTTTCATAACTAGTGATGACTCCATTTTAGTTTTGAAATTAAAAGATTACCTTCATCAGCATATCTAGAACAAATATTTGGATTACCTTCAGTACTTCCTTAGTATATGAATTGCTCATCCAAAAGAAGTTATTAATTTCTCACAATGTAAGTACGTGTTGGATATGCTTGGAGTTTGGTATGCTAGAGACCTGTAGATACTCTTATGGATCCAAATGTTAAATTAGTACATAAACAGGGGAGGTCGCATGTTGATTTAGAAAAGTACAAAAGGCTAAAAGGATTATAAGAAAAATAAGTATTTGAGATTAGTTACTAGAGAGCCCATGTCAATAGGTAGTAGCTAAGAGGATTCTATATTGCTTGAAAAATACTTCAACAAAAGGTATGTTATTTCTTGATTGAGGTTATATTTAGGTCATGGGTTGCTCTATGCAAATTAGCATATTCTCCTCCAAACAGACAATTTACGTCTAGTTATCGTGTTTTCTTAGGTGGTAATTTTATTTTTCGGAAGAGTAAAAAGCTCACAGTGACACTAAGGTCAAGAGCAAAAGCAAAATATAGAATCATGGCCTTATCAACATGTGAGCTCACGTGACTTAAAAATTTGATACCCAAGCTAGGAAATACCCCTACTGAGCTAATGCAGCTTTATTGTAATCATCTAGTTGTGATGCATACAATTGGAATCTTGTGCTTCATAAGGTGATAAAGCATATAGATATTGATTATTAGAAAGTTAGAACATCGTTCTAACTATTAGTTAGCAAATTCCTTGACCAAATCTTTAAGAGAACATAAAGTTGAACATATTGGAACAAAGTGTTTTTTTTTACAATGAATTTGAACCAGCTTGAGAGGAGTGTTATGGGCAAGAGATTCATGTGTAAATGTGCAAGCATAGAGGATTTATTTGTAATATTCCATATTTGTCATAATACATATAGATGTAGAGGGAAACTACCTAGGGTTCTAACAAGGAATATTTTCCCTTAAATCTCAACATATTCCTTGTTTAAATTAAAGAGATACAAGCAATGAACCAAGTCTAATGTAAAGTGCAAGTTGACAGAATAAAAGATTAACTACGTTTAGACATTAGTTTTCTATATCTGTACTCTTTGATACTTGGACCCTTTTGTCTATTCCCGTGGTACTATATCACATTCCAAAAAATGATGAACTAGGTAACACCAAACCTGGGCAACTGGCCTATGGAAGTTGCCCACCGACCGTCAAGGTAAATGGGGAAACACTTGCCGCGAGCTACCCAAAAGCTCAGCATCTCGTGGTTGCGCTACTATATAACATTCCATGGTGGCAAAAGGCGATTCGCTCGCCTCCGGCAGCCATCTCCTTGCCAACACGGAAGAGGTAAATCACGGGAGGTTACTAGCCTTGGGCAATTGAATAGCGCATGGGGAAAGACAGACACCCAGCTACTAGCCAGCATTTAACTCATAGACCTCATGATAGTAATATCATCATGCGTTAACCAACTGTTCGATCCTGAGGAGACATTGCTGCTTGCACTCATGAACACATGTTAGAGGGTACAGATTTACTTGAGACGATTAAGTTTTCCTAATGCTCAAGTAAATTAAAGAAAGTGTAGAAAAGAACTAGAGAGATATTTTGAATATACTTAAGTATTTACAATGGGAAAAATAGAATTGGTAGAGATCCAAAACCTATTAAACTCAAAGGGGAGAACTCAGAGAGATTATAATAAAAGATTTATAAGTTTAAAATAGAGAACCCAAAAACTCAGAGGTGAGAAACTTAAGAACTTTGTGGTGCTTACAGTGTTAGGATTTGTGTACGTTAGAGAAGAATAAATAGCTTTGATTGCTTCTCATCTTGATCTTATGCTCATCGTTTGAATGCTTAGTGGAAATCTTGATTTAAATTTGACTCCACATGCACAACTCCTGGATTTTGTTTGGAATCCACCTCTTAGGCGATTAATCCAAGATGTACCTCTAGTGATCTCCCTCCACTATGAACTTCTCCTTTTCGGATACCTTCCAGAAGAAGTCTTTTACAACAAGTTCTTACAAAAACAAATACAATAAAACAAAATACAAATGAAAATGAAAACAAAACACTTTACAATTGAGAATTTTTCTTTGGATGCTTATTTGTCGCTT
>JBBPFP011633010.1:0-19362 GCA_037974795.1 Kaempferia galanga
TGTCCCTCTCTCTCTCAACCTTACTTCTCAAGACTTCACCCAACCTTCGACCATCTAGATAACTTTCTTTGAGAAGTTTTCTACTATGTGGATCGATATTTTATCTTTGTGTATATAGATATATATCATTTTCAGAATTCTCAAATAATACTTCTGTTAATTATATGTTCTGATTTACATTTCTATGTTGCTTGATCCGGATGGTGATGATCTTCTCCCTCTCTTTATTAGGCAATGCATGATTTTCTTCATCACCATCATCATATACTGAAGGTAGTGTATCTATTTTCCCATTTTTTTTGGTCATTTTTGTACATTTTGCTTTTATGAACCATAATATCTTTTCCATACTGTATTAAACTTTATGTACTGTTTTTGAAGTATGATCATTTGGAGTTCCCTGGTGCCGTACCACGTACTTTTATTGGTAAGTCCTGGAAACTCCACACTAATAATCTGTTGTTGTCTCAATAGACAATCCTATCTCATTTTTCTAATGTTAAGCTTTGAATAACGGCTGTTACTTGTTCTAGATATTTGTTTCAGTTGAATTTCCATCTTACAACTAAGTTGTTGATGGTCCAAATACCTTAGTAGGTTGTCTCATTGGGAAGCAGCTGATGCCATTCCCTTTTAAATTTTAGGTTTACCAAATTCACTAGTTCTAGCTCTGTGTTCCAGACGTGCATGAAATTGTTCCATAACATTCTAAATGCTTATGCAGTTTCATGAATATACTGAAACATTCCAAATAATGCATATGAAGTTGTTTCATGGAATACTGAACATTCCAAATGCACATGCCGTTTCATGGAATTCCCCATGGGAAAATTATTAGGTTGTCATTTTCTTTGATTCTTCCTTTGTCAATTATATTGTTATAAATGTTGTCTGGACAGCTTGAAGATCCCAGAAATGTTTACAACCTAACAGGATAGGCTGTGCATCATTTTGTACTTCTTGATCTATTTAGTGAATGTTAAGTCGAATTATTAAGTTGTTGCTTCGTTGCTATTGGTAGTGGTATTCTTGTTCTTCTTTCCATAGATTTATCTTTCTGGGCTTCTCTTTATTGACAGTGCATTGGTGCCTGGTTATTATCTATAAGACAACCTTATGAATAAAAATACTTGTGATTGTTCTGCTATTTTTTGAAGCAACAGTTAAATACTGTCAGAATTTATTGTTTTATTAACAGAAAAATGAAGTTTTTTAGAAAAAAATTCGCTTTGTTATACCATATTATTGTGGTCTGTCTAATTCTATAATCTTCTAAAATTATTATAGATTTGAGTCTCCAGACTATTCTCTACTGAAACTCAAAATATTTGTTTGCGACTAGCTGAAACTCCTAATATTGCATCTGACCAAGACCTATATGCTTTATAACTAATGCATTCTGTTTCTTAATGATTGGCATGTGCAACTGATGGATAGCATCCACTGACATATTTCTAGCATTAATAATGTCAATATTATTTGTCTCTATCATTCAGGTGCTCTGATTGTGTCAGTTTTAGCATCACCGGTGGTGGT
This sequence comes from Kaempferia galanga, assembly GCA_037974795.1. NCBI lineage: Eukaryota > Viridiplantae > Streptophyta > Magnoliopsida > Zingiberales > Zingiberaceae > Kaempferia > Kaempferia galanga. The sequence continues at coordinate 1,537 of JBBPFP011633010.1, forward strand.
CCTGATGCATTCCATTCATCTGTCAAAAGCATATGGTCTGTTAGCAGGTACTTAATATCTTGAACATTCAAGTTCTGTAGCTTGTCCAATTTTTAGTCATTTTTTGAAACTGTGAAATTTGATGCAAAAGATATTTGCAATTGAGTGACATATAGGTAGCTACCTTAACAGCATGGTCCAGTACCTGTTGTCACACTTCTGAACCCAGCTCCCTTTGTCCTTGTCCTTGAATAAGGGGAAAAGAAAATAAATTATAGTTATGAAGGTGTTTTTCTTTGTTTACCCAAAGTCAAGATTGGTTTTTCGATTTTGCAGAAAATTTTTGGGCAATTTTATTTTCCAAAATTAGGCATAATGAATTTCCTTCTATGGAATCAAAATTAAATGATACACGTCTTCTCTTATGAACTTGAGTGAAGTCATGGCCCAGATTGATGCTTGTTGGTGAGCAACATTGGATCTTAAGAGGCAATGAACATTAAAATAAATTCATGCTATTTATCATAAATTAATACCTACCAACTTCCTTTTAATACCTACCAACATTGGATCTTAGGTAGCTGCTGCCTAAGTATTATGCAATTGGTTGCCTACCACTTGAAACTACAAGTTTAAGACCTTGGTCATTGCTATTTTTAGCTTTTGCCTCTTTATTTCGACCAACTTTGACAAGATTGTAATTGATAATTTTTTGAATGTGTGTGTTTGTACATGTCAATTAAGATTAATATAGGCAAGATTTGAGGATGCATATGCCAGTTGTTTTTGGAAAAAATAGATGAAATGTGATTCCCATACTATGATACTAAAAAGCAGTATTGAGGGAATAACTACGATTTTGAAAAATCCAATAAAGATGGTATGTGAGCGATCAATTAGCCTGGTACATTCTCTAGTTTTCATTAAAAATAGTATTGTAAATGACGGTAGGCGGTGGCGGTTAGAGCCCACCTCGGCCGCCTAGGCTGTTGAATTTTTTTAACTATTTTTTATACATAATATTATAAATAATCATTATTCTTTATGTAATATATGTAATTAAATGATGTGTATGCATAAGTAAGCTTCATATAATACAATATAATTTATATAGAAGGTATACATGAATATATAAATGTAACTAACTAGATAATTAATAAAAATTCATCACCATATTAATACTGAAAAAGTAATATCATTACTTTTACCAAAAGCCTAACTTTAAAATTTAAAGTTTCAATCCAACATGGAAACAAGCCAATAATGACTAGACTAAATATAACTAATCTTCTAAATCATCTACACATGCAACCATCAACTACATCCATAATCCTCTCACGGACTCAAAATCAACATCTTCGTTCTTCTCCTTTGATGTATCTAAGTCCTCATCAAGTTCTTTAATGGGGATGTTCCTTGCACTCCTCCTTGGTTGTAGCACTTAATCCACTCCTGAGGCCTCCACCACCATTCTCCACCATCAACAAGCCAACCTTGCTTTACTAACTTGTCTACCCTCATCTCTTTTACTCTTCTTCTTCACAAGATTGATGTTGAATTTGACATATACAAGATCATTCAATCTTGATGTCTTGAGCCTATTCCCCTTCTTAATATGTATCTAAACAATTAGAAAATTATTAAAACTAATAAAAAGAAAGTATATATAACATAATTTATAAATTACTACTTACCCCTTCAAATTCACTCCAATTTCTTTCACACCAAGATGAACTACTTGTCAAATAGAGAAATCTCATTGCCATTTTTTAAAGTTTGGAGTGTCACCACCATAATTGAACCACCATCCAACTTAAAAAAGTAAAGAGACAAAAAAATAATAAACCAAAAAATAGGTAAAAAAGACATGTATGTTAGTGAATATAAATAAAGGAAAGAGTTGTATCTGGATCAAAGTCATGGTATACATCCACTTTTTCATCTGCCAGGACCTCCATTTTTCTTCTAAAGTTTTTGGATTTACTTTTATAATTCAACAATTCATTTTAGAAATAGTGGATTGCATGCCCTTGTTAGTGGGAAAAATTCTCTCAACATAATTCAAGAACTCATTCATAACTTTGGCATCATTTTGTATGCTAGGATCTTTGAACTAAAAAACCGGATTCAACAAGTAAGTGACAATGCAAAGGACTATCAAGTCTACCCACTAGACTTCTCATCAATAATCTTCAAAATAGGGGTGACATTTTCTTCTTTTTTGAAAGTCTTTCTAATCTCTTCCTTGGCTTCTTTAAGTGCACACAATAAAATGGCCATTGAGGGCTTTTTGTCACGGTCAACAAGGCATAAAACTTTCACTAAAGGGGTGAAAACATTCAAAGTCAAAGAAACACCATTCCAAAAAGAGATACTTGTTACCGTTGTCTTTGCCGCTTTCCCCTTCACACTACTACTTAATTTTGTTTTGCTCCACTCCTCGAATATAAACATAAATCTCAATTGATATTTTTTTTTGCCTTTGAGACTTTCCAAGTTAAAAAATAAAGTAGCAAATCTAGTCACCCTTGACCTCACAATACCCCTCTTCTTGGTATATTCCATCATAATAGCTAAAGTTCTATGATGTGCATAGATGAATATTGTTAGGGCCTTTATTTAAGCATTTTGCTAAACTTTTGGGTAGCTTTCCAATTGTTTCAAGCATGAGGTTGATTGTATGAGTTGCACAAGAGGTCCAAAAAATTTGAGGTTGTGTAACCTTTACCAAATCCACCACCACCGTATTGTTTGTCGCATTGTCCATCACTACTTGAATAACATGTTGAGGGTCAATTTCATTGATATATTTTTCCACAAATTAAGCCCTGGTGTGTGCATCCATGGATTCTTCAACACATAAATTCATAATGCTTCTTTTATGATCTGTTGACGCATCGATTATAATTGAACATCCATTTTTCATCCGCTCTTTTTCATGCTTTTTTAGAGATAATTTGGTTCTCTTAATTTCTTGCATCAAAAGTGGCTCTCTTAGAAGATATTAACTTGGAGGTTTGTAACTCGGGCTGAATTGGCCAACTGCCTCTTGAAATGGTCTAAAACTTTGATTGTTATTTGCATGAAAAGGAATCCTCGCCTCATAAATCTATCTTGCAAGGTACTCATGTATATCATTTATTAACTTTAACTTCAATGCATCATTTATGTTTTGTTGTCTTGCATTTGTTGGATCGATTGCGGATGTCTATTTATCAATAGGCCCGATGTGCTTTGACTTCTTTTTAGAAGAATCTCCCTCCATTTGATAATCATACTCTATATTTACTTCCACCCTCTCTTATTTTAGTTTTTCCACCCTATGCTTTAGGACATGCTTCAACTTATCCTACAATACTCGAAATATGATGCTTCATCTGATAAACTCCTCCCATAATAAGCCTCTTATACAATTTGCATGTGATCTAATCTTTTTTTTTTTGCAACACAACACCCCATAATCCCAAACAATATCACTAGATTTTCGCATCAATTCCATCTCTGGTTATTTCTCATTTTCTGGCATTAATCTTCAATAATTAAATAAAAGATCAAAAACTAGAACAAGAACTTACTAGAAATATATAAAAGCTAACCTAATGTACGAGTGGTGGCGGCGCGACGACGGTGGGAGAGGTTTTAGGTGGAAGGAAGTGAATTGTGGGTGACTTAGTCGGTTGGTGGAGTTATTTGTGTTTTGGAAGGGAGAGAAAGTGTATTAATATATCTAGTGGTTTTCAATTTTGTTGACTTTGACCCCCTCACCTACTACCTTGGACGCCTCTCCAGCCTTGCCTTATCTATGACCGCCTAAACCACCGCCTAAGGCAAAGGCGGTGTGGTTGATGCCTGCCTCCCACCTAGGCGCTGTCTAGGTGGCCTCTTCGACCACCGTATAGAACATTGTTAAAAAATAATATTAGTTATGTTTTGACACACAATTATATGGGTTATGTAAGATGCATATGTCTGAGCATATTAGTAAACTTTTTTGTTTAAAAAAAGGACGTCACATCTCCTATACAATACATCAAATTTATGAGTTTAACCAATCAATATAAATACTATTTACATATAATTTTCAATATATAATATAAATTTTAAAAATTCTTGAAATACAAAAAGCACATTTAAAATTACAAGAATAGGTTTAAGCTGTGAGAATTGGAATTCACTATACACCTATATAAATATAACATAAGTAATATCCATAGTTCATCAAATCTCCAATTTTGTAACAATTTAAAGTTGAAGACCCATCATCATGACATGCAAATTCTCGAACTCAATGTCTCTGCAATAAAATTTCAAGTGATTAAGACTATTTTATTATGTACGATAATAATAAAATAAATTTTGAATTTATATCTTGCTTTAGCTGCTATAAAATTTAATAACCACCAAGCATCTCACAAGAAAGAAATATGAATTTAACAATTAACACCTGAAATATAAAATCAATAGTGAGCATTTATAGCAATCAAATATTGATAAAAATATCTTTTTTAAACCTTGATGTCACCTTTTTTCTTCACTTTGTTATTGATTTGGAAAATCTTCCATGTTCACATTGTTATATAATTATGGTTATATGTTCACATCAACTGCTACATAATATTTACTGTGTGGTATAATAATCTGATTCCTCTCTGTGCCTATATATATGGAAGATTTTGCTTGGCTATTCATTGTCATGAAGCTTCATGGTATAGCTGCTTTTAAAATGGTGATATTTTTCTTTCATTTTTAGTTCGCTTCATGTTGGGCTTCATTGTTCTGTTAACTCTGCGTCTTTTTCGAATACAGGTAGTACTGATCTTTTTTACTTTAATCTACATTTCAAAGTTGGAGAGAATATTTTACTATCTACATTTGATTCTTTTTGGATGATTGTTAACAAATTTTCTCATCAATTTCCATTTTAGAGTTGCACCAAATGACATTGTAATTAACCATTTTAGATAGGAGTTGAGCAACATAACCATTATATGAATTATAGGTTTTAATCTCCAATTTGGGTGTTGATTGTTCCATGCATCTTGAAAGAATTAGTTTTTCAAAAATTTAGCATGCTAATCAGAATTTTCTTTAGAAAATTTGAATCCTTATTCAGTCTTTTCAATCATTTATATTTTGTTTGATTTAGGTTTTTACAATGGGTTACTAATTATAGTTCATGATATGGCGTACATTCATGAGATTATCAAGTAAAGGCACTGTCTAATATAGATTTGTGAGGTTTTCCTACTTTATAGTCTTCAAATTTCCAAAAAAAGTTGGATGTTTTTTCATGGTTATTACTTGTGTGAGCTCATGCTGGGAATAGATGCCCTAAAAGCTATAGGGAAGTAGTGAATGCAGTAACATGATTAAGGAGTTTTATAGTTAATTGTTCTCTGTGATTTAGGGATAGAAGGATACATTTTTACTACTAGTTGGTGGCTAAATAAAGTTTCCACATGTTTCTCTTTAGAGAAAAGAAATATAAGTTTGGGTAGAGAACAACTTCAGCTTTTGCATATTATGGCAATGTATTGTGTGTCATTCTTTGACTACTATAGTTTCTTGTGAAAGGTTTTATTTGAGGTCCAGAAGGAATCTAAGTGTCACCAATCATATATACTGGAAAGTTTCTTTTCTATTAGACATTAGGATAATTACATATTTCTACTTAATGAAAGACATCTTTCTCCTTTTATGTTCACACAAAAGTTCATTAATTTTCCAGTTAGGTTCAGTATGGCATTTCCACTCCTTTTACAGGTGAGGAAGAAATTTGGATATCATGTCGAGGGATTCTTTGCCGCATTAACAGCTATACAATTCCACCTGTTATTCTACTCTACACGCCCTCTTCCAAACATACTATCATTTTGTTTAGGTGCTCACTATTTCCCTCTATATTCTAAAGCTTCTTTCAAAAATGTCTTACTGAATTCTGTTGCTACTATGGAATAAGTATTCACTGCACCTGCTCCCTAGTTTTTAGCTCATAATGATTGGACATGAAAACACTTTTGAGATATGTGCTTAATTTTATTTGATATTTTCTTTGTATGACGATGAGAGGAAATCTCAGACATATGAAAGGAAATTGTTGGTCAACAACTTGCACTCTTATGTCTATCTGAAACATAGATAATAAAATTGCATTAGTGCTGTTAAGTTCTCCATGCAGTAAAAGATTTGCTTGTTTATCTTGTATCTAAGAGAAAGTTCTCCTGTAATGTTAGGTGATAGATAGGCTTGGCTAAGAAAATATTGCTGATTTTTAGTTTGATCAATGCAATAGGTCATGTAGAGAATTACTTGGAATGCATACTTACTAAAAATTATGCTAAGCCTTTTTCTCGAGGAGCAAGGAATGAAACCCACCTAAGTGTCAAAAATTGAATTTGAAGCTAAAATCTTGTGCAACAGTGTCAAGTCCTTGCCAATTTATCTTGCAAGTCTCAACATATTCAATATTTTGGTACTTCTAACGTGATCGATCACCAGTAACCACCACTTGTTGCAGCAGGCTAACCAAATATCTTCTAACATTGATTGTTTCTGGTGCAGTTAACTTGGCATATTCTTTTTGGTTTGAAGGAAACCCACGTGCTACACTCCAGTATCTGGTATTTTTCTCTGGCCCGTTTTCCCAGGTTTTTTTTGATTTAATTGTTTCTGGCCTTACTTCTTTATGTGCATACAAAGATGGATCGGTCTAATCTGTTTAATGGAGGTTTCTAAACATTGCTTGTAGCTAGTTCTATCCTCATTGCATGTGCAAAATTGAAAAATGTTTGATAATAATATTTTGCCTAATCATATACTTTTGGATGCATTCCAAGTGAATTTTTCATATTGGGATCTTTTCAGCAACACAAGGGTTATCATTTCTGGATGCATGCCATTCTCTGGAATCTGAAACTATTTCATCCACTTCAACTTTGTTAGCTGAGTTCCTTATTATTTCTATGTGCTTTCTCAGTGGGTGTCTTTTGTAAAAGCTAAGGGTGCATTTGGTTTGCGTTTTCTATTTTCATTTTTATTTTCTAAAAAAAGGGAAAACATTGTTTGGTTGGTATTTTCCACATCCATTTTCTAGAAAAGGAGATATCATTATATGGGAAAAGAGAAAATGTCAAAAAGTCATTTTCTAAGAAAATGGAAAACGTGCATTTTCCAGAAAATGAAAATGGAAAATGCTCCAACCAAACACTCCCTAAGGTTTTCCTATAATTTTGTTATGCGCCTAAATATTATCTGAAAGCATGCTTAGTAACTTGTAAGCTGAATTTCTCTCAGCACATATGCTTAGTAACTTAGGCATGAGAAAAGATTGAGCTGATTACTATTAGTCTTCCTGATCTCTTTCAATTTAATCTCATTATTGTGATTCTTTTTTTACTGTCCACATTCAACCAAAAACCACAATGGTGTCTCATTCGGCTTTTGTTTTTTTCTTCATTGTTCTACTTGCAGTAAACCTGGATAACATGATTTCAGCAATAGCAGCTATTTCTAGAGCATTTTTTAGTAAACCTTGTCCAAAATTTTTTAATTATTTTCTCATCTTTCAGACTTGTGCAACAGTAATATTTAGATGTGATACTGTTCTGCTCTTTGGGCCAATTGGAATTGAACTTTTGCTGGTATGTTTCTTGGTTTATACATATTTTCTTAATAAATACTAAAATCAAATTGAAGCGCTTACCTTGTACCTTTTACATTTTAAGTATTATCAGTCAATCATGTGATACAAATTGCATACTGTTTTACTTTGGATAGTAGACTTTATGGTATTACAGGGTTTTTAGTTGTTATATCTGCTAAAGAGTCTGAGACCTGTACTTTTAACAATTTCAATGTTAAGGCAAATAATGTATTAGTTAAATTGGACTATCTGACCATCAGTTACTATATGGTGTTTTACCTGGTTTGATTTTAGCTAGCTTAAAATTTGAAAGTAATTCATTTAGAGCTAATTTTTGGTTATGCAATAAGTTGAATTGATTTAGTGTAGGAAGAACATTGGTTGCTTGGTTGTGTTAATAATCAATGTACCACTACGAGAACATTAGTGGAAGATGGTTATTTGTGTGATGTTATTGGATTTGTGCGCATATCTCTACTTGGATTTGTGAAGTTGGAGGTGAAAAGATGTTGTATTAGATAAAAATCATCTCTAAACTTGTCACCATGTACAATGATGTTGATATTAATTTTGATCCTTTTGCGCATTTTTTTTTTCTCTTTATGATCTTGTTAGGGTGTTGTTAGTCATTTTTGAAAAAATATTGTATATATAAAATGCATACATCTTCCAAAGACAAAGTTTCATGTTTCATTGTTACATTTTTTGGTGGCAGAACAAATCCATCTCCATTTTCGAGGCAATTAAGTGTTGCATATTGACAGCCTTTTTAAGCATAGGCAAGTTGTATTTATGATGATAATTTTTATAAAGAATTCTATGTTATGCAAAAATTATTTCTTTTCATTGTGTATGCTTCACCAGTTTCATTATATCCATTCAGGGGGCACTGTACTGCTTGATTCAGTCATGTGGCAAAGAATTTTGTGGCCAGAGCTGGAGGTTTTTTGGTTTAATACTATCCTAAACCGAAGTTCAGAATGGGGCGTATCCTTACTATTGTTCAACAAGATGTGTTTGTTAAAAACTGCACTATGCATGGTTCTTGAGCCTTTGTATTATTAAATTCTGCACTAACAAAGAGTAAGAATCATAATTCTGTAAATCATAGAGTTAATACATGAATCTAGTATAGTGTTGATGAATATTCTTAAATTTAGGATAGCTTTTAAAAGTTATCATATCTAGCACAACGTTAGTAATTATGCACTAACAAAGTCTTCATTTATAGTCTTTTTTCCTCTATTAATGTCCGTATTTGTTATGATCTCACACCGCCTGTGATATTTACTAGATGCTAAGTACGTGTTTATACCATTTTAAACGTATCTGTTGATTTTTTTCCCTCAATGGGCATAATCTATTCTGGACTTTATATTTAGCACATCCACCTTAACATCCTCATCCCTACGATTCTCATCTTTTGCTCACCTATTTGTTTCATAACCCAACATTTAGCTCCATGTAACACAGTAAGTTTAACCACTGGTTTGTGAAACTTCCCTTTAAGCATTAGAGATATCTTACAATCACAAAGAACACTTACGTTCTCCATGTCAATCATTCATCTCTATCAACCCTCCCCTCCATCCTTTTGCAAAAACTTCAATACTTAAACTCTTAGTCATAATAATTCACCATCTCCTAACTTAAAATTACTTGCTATGTCTAATACTAGTTAACTTATTCCATATATTCTTTTACTTCTAATATTTCTTGCTAAGGTTTGTGCTTAGTATTGTCTACTTAAAGTGTCTCATCAATCAAAATAATATTATCTGCAAACAACATGCACATAACATGTCTTGGGTATATTTAATTAGTTCATCCATAACTAGTCTAAAAGGTATAAACTTAGAGTTGATTGGGTCACATCAGGAGCAGCAAGAAAAATTTGTTAGCTATGTATCCCCCTTTTCTCTCTTAAATTTGAGATTGGACGTAGAATAGTGCTTTCATTGTGTTCACATAGGTGGCATGGAGGTAATGCTATGGAGAAGGCACTTAAGGGAGGCGACCAAGGTGGACATCAAGTTTGGGTTATCACCTCACAAAAGGCATGGTGGGAGGTAGGGATGAATTTACAATCAATGAAGCCACCTCCATAGAAGTACCAAGGGAATCTTTTTGGCAGGAGGAAGTGGATTAGAGTAGTAGATTCACTTGAGAGGATATTTTGGAAGAGGATGAGTGTATCAGAGTGGTTGTTGATTAGCAGAGCGATTGGGATAAAGGGATGGATAGTGGAGCCGTTGAGGTGTTTGATGATTTTGAGGGAAAGGCTAGTACTTAGGTTGAGCAACCTGTGGCATGGATTGTCAAAGACAAATGAGGGATGATGGGCAAACAGGTTGGATCCCTTAAAATGCTCTAGATGTCTACCGTACAAGTGATCCGAGTTTATATAGTGCCATGTAGATGCCACATCATCTTTTTTGATGGATGCTATTTTTTTTTAATACAAAACGCTGACATTGTGCTTGAATTGATAAGTTTTAGAAGTTGTGTTGAATTTCATAATAACCCTACAATAGTTTATTGAATTAACCTTTTAATCATAATTAAAGGATGTTTATATAGTGAATCATGGCAGTAAGTTGTATTGTCTCACCTATTTTTTCTTTTCTTTTTTGTGAGTCTTGTATATAATGACTAACCTGACTATGGATTTAAAGAATCAATACATCATCAAATTCATACCTGTCAGGATATAAGTCGAGGGGTGCCCTGTTTGTTTCTTATGTGATTTGGTGCAGTGTAATTCTTGTATTTTTTTTTCATGGAGATTATCATAAAAGAGGAGGAATTCAGAGACTTGTTGTAAACTACAAAAACTTGAGGTGTTAATATAGGAAAAACTGATAATGCATAAGATCTTTCATAGCATATGACAATATGGATTTTGCTTCCTTTGATATCCTTGATCTAGACTCAATCATTTCATTGGTATTTCACTTCAGCACTTCCTCGTTCTCTGCTTGTAGCATATCCTCTTTGTTTGGTGAGTAATATTTGATGCTACAGATTCAGTTGTTTTTTTCATCTTTCTTTATTTGTTTTGTTTATTTTGCTTGGATTGTTGCCTATGCTATTTATGCCTATATTTCATGTCACAATTTCTTTTTCCCATTTATCATGTCTCATCAGTATTATCTTAGACTTGGTTGTTGTTGTATCATTATTATCTTAGGCTAAAAGTTACTGTTGTGTTATTAGTTACCTCTCTTTCCTCTAACTAGCCTTCTGGTATGAGCCTCAGATGAAAAAAAAAAGTTGTATCAATCTTTCTGCTGGTATTTCTGGTTTGGAAAATATATTCTGATACTTCTCAGTTATATGTTGTATAAGATGCAAACTAGTTCTTTCATTTATAAAATTGTAGGTCTATATTGTTTCTTTACAGACAATATCTCCTGTGTACATTTGCCACATCCTTTGTGTACATCTGTCACACCCCAACACAAGCCATGACCTGAACAGACACCATTTACCTATATATGAACAACATATAGACCACATTAATAACATAACAAATAGCTTAGTCAACAACTGAACTGAAAGGACTTCATTCCCTAGTAAAAGTATATTTCCCTTACTCTGTATGTGCATTCTTCTCTTAATTTATTTTCAGCAGTGAAACCAGCCCTTCGCTGTTTTCTTAACCTCGTTCCAATCCATAATGAGTGCTGACCTGCATGGGAAACCACACATGGGCCATCTATATTTTTTTCCCCTTTTTTTTAGATTTAGCTGATTAGGTGTGTTGGGCTCCATAAAATGCAAGCTTAAGACATTAGAAATGCCGCTATATCTGTGTATGCAAGCTTAAGACATTAGAAACGCTGCTACATCTACGCATGCAAGCTTAAGACATTAGAAATGCTGCTATATCTGTGTATGCAATTTAAATCCTAGCATTACAACAATAACCCATGAGTCCGAAGCCATAATTGATATTGTTGTCAATCTATCTGATTTCACAAGAAATAGTTGTTTTTCTTCAAGTATGTTTCATTTCATCTGTAGCTGCAATGCAATCAGAATGCTGATTACAACTTTCAAATTTCTACTGGTATATGACACTCATAATTGGATGATGCTTGGAGTGATATACCACTTGTTGTAGTTTGTTACTAAATTGAAGTTAATTCCTTGAAATAACTCCTGTTCTTACAATGTGAATATGCCTTAAGCAATGTGATGAAGTTTGGAACAGTCTAGCTTCCTCAATGCTCTACTTGACCTCAAGTTGGGCATGTAGTTCATCATGCTTCATTTAATCATGTCTGAACATGTTCAATAGCATCGGATAATCAAAAACATTAATAAGAACATAAAGCATTAAAAGTCTGTTTGAGTTCCCTTCATGTTTGTAACAATTAAATTCTCTTTCTAGGTTAAGCAATCAGCGTGATTTGGTTGTTACAGGTAGGAATGCTGCTTGACCGGAGGATTTTGCCCTACATAATTCCTGTCTTCTCGTTTGTTTTACTTTACTCAAAACTTCCACACAAGGTATGGCCAACCAAATTCTTGCTGGCATTCTTATAGTGACTTTGTGTCTTATCCAGTCAAATTTGACAGGAGCTTCGTTTTATAATTGGTTCCATTCCCATATTCAATGTATCTGCAGCAATTACAGCAAGCAGAGTGTATGACAAACTTACCTTTTAATTTTATTTGCAGTGAAGTTGATTCTACAGTAGACAGTATCTGAAATTTTCATGGTTGCAAAATTTTACGTTATTTGTGTAATTTTTTTTGGAGGTAAATAGAAGTATTATTCTATATGCTATAGTTCCTTACAGATATATATCAATTTAAATGGTTTTAGATTTCATGATTCATCTACTGTTCTTGCTTCTTGTTTTTCTTAATTCCATAGATTTAGATTTCATTTTGTATTGGTCCATACATGCAATAGGTTATCATGTATTGAAACTGAAATTCAATCACCATGCATGAAACTACAAGTTTTGCTAGTTCACCCACCACAAACTTTCATTTTGATCTTTTGTAATGCATGCTACAAACTTTGATTTCAGCATATACCAAGCTAATGAACTTAAATTAAACCCTATCAGACTCAATTTAAGTCATTTAAACCAAGGTTTAAAGTCTCATTTTAAATTGGGGATTTTGACCTTGGATGGAATGAAACAATATCATGTCATTTTGCCATTACTAACATATGGTGCCGATGGAACCAATGATGAAGAGGAGGAAGAGGTGGAAATACATCTTTGTTGGTTATGTTGGAGAGAGCTTCATACGACATGGATAAAATCTTGATATCTCCAATCACCTTGCTTGACATCATTGATGATGAAAACCTCTTGGTACTTTAAACTATCCACTTCAGATCACGATTGATTAAACACAAAATCTCCTTGCATTCTCTCATCCTTGGTGGAAATAGGGTTTCAATTACCACGAGTTGTGGGTGAAGGATTATGAGAAATCGTAAGAAGGACTACGAATCGTGAACCAAGCTTGCATATCAAAGATAACAACCCTTTGCTCGCAATTATTTATTGTTTACTTGTGCTGGTGTTGTTCCACGTCTTAGTGTAAGAGTGAAATAGAAGTCTTAGTTATGCATTTTGGCACATGAGATCAATCCCCAGTTTATACCCAAATTAAACTTTATGTTGATTGAATTCCAAATTACTATCCAATTAAAATTAATTAAAAGCTTAGATAAAAAACAATAACTTAGCACTATAAATTGTAACTAATGTTAAAAGAGGAACAAATTTTAGGAATAATTTGATATGGATGCATAAATTGGAGAATATTTTGAGATTAATGCATCTTCAATTTAATTTTAGATAGGATTTTTATTATTTGGTAAATTTCTCAATTATTTTATAATTAGGGTTGTCACATTTTTTAATATGATTAATTAGGATAATTGTGTTCCTATTTATTGTCTAGTGTTTTCTTAAAATAGGTTATTTCTTAGGTCTTTTTAGGGTATAGAGGTGTTATAAAACAAGTCTAGAGGCATAATTATAATCTTTCAATCAATAATAATTTTTTATTTGCTTTTCTCTAACTTTCTTTGTGTGAGGTTTACTTGCTTGCTTGTTCATTGTGCCACATCAAGTGGTATCAAAGTCAAAATTTTATGGTTTAATTTGATACTTCTTTGTCCCTACTACTTTTGCAATGCATCCATTGCTTGTATGCTAACTTATCCACCTTTGTTATAACTCCTAATAAAACCAATAGCTAATGCTCCGTCGCCTGATGACTTCGTCATCACCAAGGCCCCTTTAATGACTACAATGGTCACTTTTCTGCTAGTGGCACTAGTGCATGGCAATGGAGCGGTTGATAGCATGTGATGATAGTGATGGTGTGCGACAGTGGCGGCATGTGTAGTGGTTTCGTGAGGGAAGGTTAGGGTTTTGAATGAAAAATGAAGGAAAATAGGGGAGTGCAAAACGGTCTAATTCTTTCTAGAAATTACAAATAAGCCCATTGAAAGTTTCAATAATATAACAAAACAACATGTGTTTTTGTATTTTTATGATTTCCATTAAGACAATTTTTTATTTTGGAAATACATGCAATTGTTATAGTTGGAGAGTTTATAAAAGATATAACCATCATCTTGAGAGCTAGATGGGGGAGGCGGGGCGTGAATAGCTTCTTTCGCTTCTTATTGATGATTTGCAGCGGATAACTTGAAGCAATGCTAACTCGTTGGATTTTACTTAGTATCTACCTCTTGAGGTGACTAATCTAAGGGTCTACTCCTCACACTCACAGCTCCACTATGAATATTTCCTTCTCGGAGGCGAAGAAGCCTCGTACAAGAAAATACGAGAAATACAATAAGAAACGCATAAGCAAATACAAATGAAATCGAACACAATTTATAATAATGAAATCTTGCTTAGCTTGCTCTCTAGTTGCGTGGAAATGCCTCTTGATCGGTTGAAAATGCAACAATACTTCTTCCTCAACGTCCCAATCATTGGTGGCTTCGAAATATTCACGAAAACCCTTTTTTAGAGTTCACTTGACGCCTCCAATCGATTCATCATCAATTGGTGAATCATACCAATCGATTCGACAATTTCTAATCGATTGACCAATCGATTCCGAAGCACAATGTTCGCTTGTGTATAGCCTTAATCGATCAACCCAATCGATTCCATCTCTTTGCAACAAAACACTTGGCAATCCAATTGATTAGGGATGCTAGAATTGATTGCACAATCGATTCCGACACTTTCTGTGCTCTCACGATTTTAGTCCCCAATCGATTAACCCATTCAATTTGGGAAGACTTAATCGATTACCCAATCAATTCCCAGCCTTGTTCACACGCAAGAATGCCTCTTAATCGATTGGATCTGCCCCCAATCGATTAGTGAATCGATTCCCAACCCTAATACCCGAAATCCGAGTTTAGGGTTCCCTTGCCCAACATCCGGTCAACCATGGCCTGTTGGGACTTCCTCACCAAGTATGTGGTTAACCTTTGGCCCAATTGGATTTTCTATTGTGCTAAGTATTCGGTCAACTTTTAACCCTCATGGCACACCCACATATGCTTTTGTGAAGATGTTCATCATTGTTCTTATCTTTTTCATAATATGTCAGGTATATCAATAGGAAGAAGGATGGCTGGAGGTGGCTATACATAATGTTAATTGGATCTTTACTCATCAGGTTGAATTTCATTGTTAAATATAGTGAATTTGGATCCTCTTTTTTATGTTGCAGTGTGGTTACTTGTCAGAAAATAATAGATGTTTTCTTTTAATCTTATAATGTGACTGTTTTAGTCTAGGATGTTCTTTCATGATGTTCCTTGCATCCTATAACAACTATCCTGGTGGTTATGCTATGAAGGCGCTGCATCAATCAGGTAATAGCATTAGCAATCTGTGTGCCTTGTTATCTCTTTTTGATGAAGCATCTAATTGTTATCAGTTTCTGAGTTGTTTATTTAAAATTTTAGATGTTTTTTAATACTATTTTCTAGCTGTGAAAGATTGAGTTTACGTTGGATGCATGGTTTCACATGAGTATTAGGTGGATTGTCATGCTTTTCAATTTTGAAAATTCATTGCATTTGATTGAATAATAGTCGAAATTGTTACATAATCGATGCTAAAAGAATGTAAAGAGAACAAAGAGTCAATAGATATTTGTTTAGTTAGTTTGCCAAATATACTTTTGTGAATAATACATAAGCATGTCTTTAAACACAATCTTATCCAACTCACGAGTAAATGGTGTCAAAATAGAACTAGGTTCATTAAACAAAATTGAGATTGAAATATAAGCAATTGATTGAAATTTAATCAAGTGGGGTTGCATGTGCAAAACTCAATAGATTTTACATTCTTTTTGTTGATACTAGTTTGACCTCTTGTCGCTTTAATTCTAGCTTAAATAGTTGAGCCTTTCCATTACTTGAGATTTGTTAAGAGCTTAGGTTGAATAATCATCCTTGCCATTGTTAGTGATTCACCTTTAGTTAGATCAAGTGTTTCATCTATATCACCCCCACGGGTTTGCTGCAATGGTAAAGCAGTTAGGGGAACAAATAAGAGGGGACCGAAGTTCAAATTCCAATAGGGATGGATATTCTAGACGTCAACCTTTAAGTGTGCGTAAGTTATGCTTTGGATTTATCTAGTAGGCAAACTAGAGGGAAGTCTATCTACGTTCAAAATTAGTTGGGCAAAGTCCGAACACCTAGATCATGGTTTGCAAAATCATGATTTAGATCATAGGATTGTACAATCCTACGATTCGGTAACACTAAATCAATCCGGATCGATTGGGATCAAATTTTGTAGTAGAATTGGCAATGGATCGTTGGAATTGTACAAAATTGTATGGAATCAGTCAATCTTACGTTACAAACAACGATCCAGATGCGACACCAGAACCAAGCTTCCTTGTCGGCGTCTAGTGGAGGTGACGCACGACGGCGCGATCATGCCCGAGGCGGCACCGACAACGATGGGGAGGAAGCAACAACGGAGCAGACACGCGACAGAGCGAGCATGCTCTAGAAGGTGGCACTGGCGACTATTCTCCGACTGCTTGATGGGGAAGAGGGGAGAAGTGGCCGAGAGAGGGGGAGGGCGAGA
The DNA here is from genome assembly GCA_037974795.1 of Kaempferia galanga. Classification (NCBI taxonomy): domain Eukaryota; kingdom Viridiplantae; phylum Streptophyta; class Magnoliopsida; order Zingiberales; family Zingiberaceae; genus Kaempferia; species Kaempferia galanga. Next base: position 18,280 of record JBBPFP011633010.1, read on the forward strand.
GGAGGGGAGGGAAGAGTAGGGGCACAACGAAGTTAGGTTTTTAATTAATAGGCTTTCTCAAACCCTAATCGAATTATCTATTAAAATATATATAAATTTATTTTAAAATTATAAAAAAATATTTATTATATATATGTTAACCTATTATTATTATTATTAATATCAGTAATAATAATAATATTATTAATTAGATTTAATTTATTCTAAAATAAATTTTAATCAAATATCAAATTGATTTAGTCTTTACTAATTAATTTGATCATTCTATCAAATACTAAATTAAATTTTAAAAGTTATTGATAGGATCGTATGATTCTATGATATGATTTTGGTCCCAAATCTATCTGTAGGATCGCGATCCTACAAGGTATGACATAAATTATTTAAAAAAGTGTTTCATATATATTCTTTTTTGCAATGTAAAGTGAAAGAGGTTATAACTTAAATGAGAAAATTAGAGAAAATACACCTTTTTTGGTCATTAATGGCCTCTATTCTATAAATTAGAATTGAATATAATTGAGGTCGTAATAAAACTCTATCATAGAATACTAATTGTTAGATAATAGATTTTATACTAATAAATATGATTTCTTTTATTTTTTATAATATATGAATGAAATCCATTGATTCCATTTTAATAAATTTTATTTATTACTTATTAGAAGCTAATAAATATACATTATATATGGACAAATTAATGTTGATTTTCTTAAATATGATATTAGTAATAACAAACATTGGTATTGCTTAGTTGATAATTATAAGATCTTTTGATAGTATTATATTTGGAGACTTATAAGTATTAATTGTATGAAATCTGGTTAACATACGTGTATTTATTGTTGGTGCTATATGGTGCAATAGAGGGGGAGGGGATGAATAACATGTATGCCAATTAAAAAATTAACTTTCTCTTGCTGCGATCTCAGTACAGACACAAAACTCATTAACAACGGAAATAATATAAAACAGGCAAGCATATATCACAATGATTTAATGTGGTTCGGCGGTAGGATCCTACTCCAAGTCCTATGATTCTTTAGTTGGATCACTCTTGGAATCCTACTCGATAAAATACTA
>JBBPFP011634100.1:0-19359 GCA_037974795.1 Kaempferia galanga
CCACAATCCTTTCTTTGTTTTCATTTCATTTTTCTTCATTTCTCCTACTTTCTTAAGCAGATTTCTTCATCATATTTCTATTAAAATGCCCATCAGGATTCTATGTCAAAAGACTTCTTCCATCAGTCCACTAGTGTTGATAGTCAATTTGTGGAGATTATCACTTTCACCGGTATGGGTTCATCTAAGGTAATTCTTCATGATGGTATTCTCAATAGCTTCACTGCTAGATCTTTGGGTATCAATTGCAGTGCATCAACATTTTCTCAGATGGCAAGTTTCTCAAAGTATACTCAGTCTGTGTCATTATTGGGTTCATATAGGTAATTCTATTGTTTGCACAAAACGATTATTAGATGAACACAGATTCCAAATTTCAGACTCTAAGCATGTCTGGTATTCTCTCTGTACAAACCAACATCTCATCCTATTCATGTCACTCTAGCAGATAGGTCACTTTGATGAGTTAGGGTGCTGGTCGGAAAACTCCTACATCTTTATCACTTTTTTTGTTCTCTATAGTCTATACACAATTTTCAATTTACTACCTGTGATTACTATCTGAGTGTAAAACTAAATCACTAAACTGCTCAATGATCTTTACTGCAAATTCTATTTCCATTCAGGATTCAGGAACTGAAGGGTGATTTCTATGGAACATGTCCCATTGATTATATCAGTTAGCCAAGGTTTGTCATTCATTTGCATCATGTTCCTCTGAGCAACACTATTACTTGAGAAAAAAAATAGTGCTGCTTAGAGGAAAAATAAATGGTTGAGATAAGTCTGTACACTATAACTTCATATGTGAATTTCTCTTAAATTTTAGGATAATATGGTATTTACTGCATGCCACCTTAGAAATCACATAATTTCTTCAACTCTTCAGCCAAAATTCCTTGCAATTCTTTTCCCTTATGATATTCTTTATTTCCACCTTATGTGTTTAGGTGTACTTGTTTTGATTCTCTTGTCTCCAAATAAAGAAAATTCTCCTTCAAAATTGTCAAGTCTGTTTTTCTTGATTGCTCTCACATGTAAAAGAGGTACAATGTCATTCTCCAAAGGTTCCACTTGCCTTTATTTATACAATTAATTGTGTTTACTCCCTTATTCTCTACCACACCATCTACTCTTGAGTCTGTCGTAGAGGATCTTCGTGTTCGTTCTCGAATTTCTGCACCGCCATCTTCATCTTTAATTATTTAAACACCAACCCTAGCAACATTAAGGGCCCTAGTCTTAGGTCTAGGGCTGAGCTAGTTACTGATACTCCTAGGAACTGCTACTTTTCTGGTAACATCACTAGTTCTGAATCTAGCTTCTTTTCATTTTGACCTCAACTTTGCTTTTTGAAGGTACTCCACAAGTGCACCACTTCATATCCTCTTAATAGATATACTTCATATCCTTATCCCTCACTTGTCTATTTTTTCTTCATTTCTTCTTTAGCTTCATATTCTATCCCTAAGATAGTTTTTAGACACTCTATTTAATCCAAGATAATAATAGGCTATGGCTGATAAGATGACATCTTTTATATCTAGTGGTACTTGAGCGCCAGTTCCTCTTTGGCAAATACATAGTTGGTTGTGAGTGGGTATTCAATTTCAAACCTCCCAATACATTGTCTACAATGACAAAGATTACTTTGGTTTGCCTTTTTTTTACATTGGCAACTATATCCTAGTGGTTATTACATTAACTAGACATTAAAATTGTTTTCCCTCACACTGATCTATATGAGGATTATATATCCAACAAATATCTCAATTTGTTACTCAGGAGAGATAGCTTTGGTGTGTAATATGAAGAAATGACTCCTTAGGGCATAGTAAACTCAGCTTTGTTCTTCAGTTTGGGATGTTTAAAAGTATATCAAAAATCTCAATATTTTATTATACCTATCATGCTAGGGCACATGTCCTTTTATTATCGATTTGGATGATATCATCATTGCTAATGATGAAGAATCATCAGCACCAAAATCATACCTTCACCGTCAAATAGTTAGGACAACTGTAGATTGATGGTGGTGATGATTTAAGCCTTTACTTCTTGGGTCTCTTCTTTGTCTGAAATGATAAACTTGCAGTTGTAGCTTAAATTTGTGGTTGGGAGCCAATTAAATGGAAAAAGTTAGTGCTTGATCCTTTTAGCAATAATCTAAGCAGATGAATATTCATATGTGCAAAAAAGATTTATATTCTAACAACTATGCCAATGATGTGACTGATGGTTACTACATGGATGTTAAATATAATTGTTCCACTGGACAATTTTTGAAGTCACAGTAATTAATATCGTTTCCCCCAAAATTTGTTCATTGAATTTATTTGTGGAGGTTGCCTGTGATATACCTCTATGGGCTACACTAGGCGGACAAGATGTAGAACGACTTCCCTCCGCTTCCACCTGCTACAATACACTAAAGGTAACACTTATCTTCGAGAAGTTCCTATTTAATGATACCTCCTAGCTAAATGATAATTGGAGTATTAATGTGATTGTGGCAGCTTCCAACATATAAACGGTCAAGTACTTTACGGAACAAGCTACTTTATGCCATCAGTTCAAACACCGGATTTGAACTTTCTTGAGTGTACATTTTCCACTTTCTGTTACTTCTGTATCATTCTCGAACACCTATTCTGCGAGTGAAATATGTACATAGCAATATTGTATTCTGATAAGGTATTGCGATCAATTTGACCACAGCTGCTGTAATCCAATTTATCGATAAACTTGTTGCTGAGCATGCATATTGTAGATAACGTCTCATCTCTTGTGCTCACGGCTTTCTTTCAGTTTTTCATACACCAACAATATTGATGGAACCTGGTTGTTATAACTTCGGAGGAACCACATCAGAAGGTATGTTTTACCTTGGTTTGTTATTGTTTTGAGATTGACAATACTTGGGTTTAAAGTAGATCCAACTTAATTTGAAAAGAAAGTCATGAAAAGACAGTGTTTAAGTTGTGAGCCGTATCATCTGGCTCAGTCAGTATTAAAGCCCTTGGAATCATGCTTGAGCCCACTTTGGTACTGTTGATGCTGACATTTTAAGAAACCAGTAGTAGTATTTCTCCAAATAAATATGTGTTTGAATTCATTTATCATGCCCAGCCATGATTCATGCTGGTTGGCGGACAAGGAGTTGTAGAATATTTGAGAGCGTACGCTTTGATGCAGCGGCGGCATTCAGGAAGCTACATATATACCGAGCTTTGGACATTGGCTGATACTTCATTAGACTTGAGTAGTTATCCTCGGCCAACATTGTCTCTTTTAATCGCATTTATACATTTTACCTTTCCATAAAAAATAACTAACTGTTGGAATTACATCCCTTCCCAGAATATTAAAATCCATCTCCATCACCATTCTTTTCGCAGAGTTGTCTTCTTCCGTCCCTCCTTGGCGGCTTCTATATCGTTGAGTAGCTTGTTTGTTACCAATCTCCGAAAGCTGATGTGATATGATGAGGCATTCGACAGTCCCAACTGTAGCAAGGAAGCTGATTGCCGACGGTCGTCGGATATCAAAATAAAAAAATTATTAAAATTAGTCTCTTTAATTTATGTGATCCAGATTACGTTCATTTCGTTTTCTCATCAGTACTACAATTAATATCAATTATTAGTTTTGAAACCGGAGGAAGTTGTTCAAATCTTCATGCCACTTCTCGATTTACTCTGATGACTATAAATTTTTTTTATATAATTAAATTAATTATGTTTAAAATTAATCAGTTTAAAAATGGAACACCTGAATTATATAAAAAAAATATCAACTCATGCAAAAATAACTCGGCTTGACCACCCACGGAAAGGAATGTAGTGTTCCTCTTCCTCTATAATGGTTACGGATGAGATTAAAACTATTGTATATTCAAGTATTTTAATCAGGAATAATAAGACTTTGATTGTTAATTTAAGCGTTAATTGACTCTGAAGGAGGAAGGAATTGACTGCAGAAAAATAAAGATAGACTTCCTTATTATTTATTTGTCTTAAAAAGATCCGTTGATGGATTCATGCATAGTCCATTCGTTTTCTCTTTTTTTTTCCCAGATGTACCCCACCATGCCCACCTCCCTCCATATTCATGAGGCCAATATTAAAAGAGTCGCTAAGATAGCAGATTTATCTTTTAATTATCAACATTATTAATGATGTAATTATGACCCTAACAAAAAAAACTCTATTGAACTCTAATAGCCAACAATGATTTTGTGGAGCCGGACCAACCACCCCAGGGATAGTCAATGAGACTAATTGAGTTTATTATTATTTTTTTCTAATAGCTAACAATGTGTCCCCAGGGTGTAACACAGATGGTGGGCACATAGTAGTCTGTCCACATTGGGTAGGGTATATTCTCAGAGTGTCAATGCCTATGATAGTCTTTGTTATTCACCTTTCACCTGTATACCTGAATTTATTTTTCTTTATATTAGTGAGACTAGCTCTAGGAGACAATTTCAATTTTTTTTCTACAATGTGAAATTGCAACCAGGAGAGCTCATGGTATGGCCACGAATTATGGTTGTAATAGCCCTAAACTCATTTATTTTTTCCCTCTTCCATCTCGTAGCCAACATCATTAAATTTTTCCTCTTCTATTTCATCCTTTATAGCTTCATCACTTGCTTCTCTTCTATGATCCATGTGAATGTTAGAACATATTAAGATAACTTAATTTACAACTAAAATGCAATGAACCAATTTTATCTTCTGAGTACCAACTCGACTACACCGTGAGAGCTATTACTAAACACAAGCGTACAAGATGAATAAAGCCGTGGAGAAATTATATATTCCAAATTATTTCCTTTTAATATTTTATTTAATACTTTTGGAATTATATATGTGTTTTAGAATCATATTTGAAGGCAACGGAAAATAATTAAAATGAAATATAAAGTAAGGAAAGGGATAAAATAAAGTTAAATAATTATCAATTTATATAATAAGAATTTTGGAAATATAATTTTAATTGTACATCATTAATGTAAGTATGGTCCAAATTCGACATGCTTGGAAACCCACTATTTTTGGCATATTTTTAATAGGAAAAAAAACTGATTGAGGAAATGTTTGGAAAAAAAATAGAGAAATTACAGGGCTAAACTAAAAATGTTGCAAGGAAATATCTGTATTTGGAAATGGCTAAATTGTCTTTTTAAGAAAAAATGCCTAAATTGTTGTAGTTTTTCGCGCTTAATTTTGAAAAAACATGAGAAAAAAGAGGAAAGTTTAAATAATAATACAGAAGCGATAAAAATAAGCGGAAAAGGAAAGAGAGAGAGAGGACTTCGGCCAACACATCACATGGCGAACGGAAATGGCAGCATGATCGCCAAATCTTGGAGTTTCAGCAGGTCGGAGGGGGGAATCCTTTATAATTCCGTGTCGCCTTGAGCTCAAAACCCTAAAAGAACCGAGCAAATGGCGTGGCGAATTTGGAATCGGCTTCATTAGAACAAGGATACTTCGATTCTTTCTGACTCTCCTTTACATTGCTGAGATCCCCTACCTACCGATCTATTGTTCTGTTGATTTGAGTGTCGGAGGTATCCTTACTTGTAAACTCTTCTGGAACTCTTCGTGAAGTCGTTGCAGATTTGTTTTGTGAAACAGCATAGTGCAAAATTATTTGACTCTATTTTCAAGGATTCGACCATTCACTAGTAAAAAACCAGTTTTTCCCCCCTTTTGGTGTAGAATTAAGAAATCTTTATCGTTGGTGTTTAGGGAGGGATTTGTATCAGTTTCAAGTTGAAATTATAAGCCGAATTTTTGTGTGGATATTTAACCGAAAATTATTTCTGCAGTCGTTTTCACTGTAACTATTGATTTGACTTGTTCTTTCTGCCTTTGTGATTCCTGTTACTGGCCTACATATCTTGACTTTGTTTTTCTGTATGGTCATAGTTTTCGGTTGCGTTTAAGAACTGGTGCATGTACATTTTATTTGACCTATAAAATTAATAAGAACTTATTTATGTATTTATTTTTATCTCTTTTTATGCTCAGAAAATGACTGAGTCCTTAATTCTTGCTTAGTTGTCATGGAAATGTTCTTTAGGGTTAACATCTGATTCCAAAATAATTTATTTTCATTCTGGTCTTAACAGCCATAGGCCTCTACAAGTTCATTGATGAGTTCTGAAATACTATGCAGATGAGATTGTTGAAACTATGAAGATATTCTGTGTACATTAGTCCCATGTAGACAAGTATGTGGTTCCATTAAGTCTCTATGATAAGAGGACGTCTGCTTTCTAAAATAACTAGTTATTTGGGATGGAATAGGCTCCACTTCAATTCAAGAACAATTTCACCTTCTATAATGTTAATGATTTTTGATTTGGGATTGCCTTTTTTAATTCCTGCTAAAGTGATGCATTAAGTTGATCAGTTCTGAATTGTGAGTTGGTGAGGCAATGTGTTACTGAATGTCATGGATCTGATGACTATCCTAACCTATGGTTCATCTAACTATAGTCAATATCTATCTCAATTTTAATGTACCCTTTTTGATTGATTGTTTATGATTTCCATTTGCTCCACAAAAGGTTTAGTTGATTACATGATGGGGAAATTTGTCTTTAACATCAGTGAAGTATCCTTGCAATTAATTTTATTTTCTAGATTATCAGTCATTTTTTGTAGGTAAGCGCTGATATATGCTTTGAGCTGAATTCATCTTTGACTGGGTATATGAGTTGCTCTTGCTTAGTTAACTAAGTTTGGTGCACGAATGGCGGAAACTTGTGTTGGTCCAAGTGAACTTCATTTGAAGAAGGAGCTTACTGCTCTCCAAAGGGCTCGGTTCTTACGTGACCCTGAAACATGTTCTTCTTGGAAGTCTCCTGTTAGCTCTAGATCATATATTGCTACTTCCAATTTAAACTCCAGAATTCAAATAGCGAGTGGTATAAATAGGAAAAACAGTAAGGGTTTTGAAGAAAAGGGTAACAAGGTTTATCTTTATAACTGGAAGCACCCATCTACTAAATGCATTGATGGTGGAGTAAAAGTTGAAGAAAATCAACTATCAGTTATGGAATCTTCAGAAGACAACTTAAGTAATCATCATCTTTTGGATAATTTTGGTGATTCATATCCTGAATTTCCTTCAAGCATGTATAAACTCCCAGACACAGATTCAGAAACTCTAAACAATAGAATTGATATAACCTCAAGAAGTTCCAAAGCAAAAAAAGGCAGGGTTAATCATGCAGCAATCTCGACTTTACTAGATACAAGGAACTCAGGTGAGAAATCTGATGATACTGACAACTACAAGTCCACAGATTTACAATTGAATCATGAGCTATCCCAAAGGAGTGATTGCCCATCTCACTCTGCTTCGCCATTATTCAGTGATTCTGGCTATGGCACTTTGTCTTGTTCTTCTAAAATCTTTAGAATGATGCAAAGGCAAGGATCTTCATCATGTACTCCAGTGTCAACCAACTCCTACTACAAATTTGGTGCTCAAAACTCTAGCATGGTTGATCCTTGTGATGGCACAGTTGCTTCTTTTGATGGGAATGAACTGGATCATCCAGATTTGCCTAATGATCAAGGGTGTGGCATGAGTTGCTACTGGTCAAAACGAACTAAATACAGAGGAACTGGAGGCCTCAATTCTCCTTCACTGTCAGACACTTTAAAAAGAAAAGGCAGTAGCATTCTATATAGAAGCCATTCCTTGTATAATAAGAGATCCTCCAGTTATAGAAAGCCGAAGTCTACATCAAAATGTTCTCAAGGTTTACCTTTATTAACTAATAGCTGTGATGGTGGTAGTTCCTCCTTAGATACATCCAGTGATAAGTTGTCAACTAACATTGGGGAGCTTGATTTAGAGGCTGTAAGCCGATTAGATGGAAGGCGATGGTCTACCTGTAAAAGCCAAGATATGCCGGAACTGACCAGATCCACCCGACTCGCAGAACCAAATTTGGTGATTGAAGAGAAGAGAAGCTTAAGTCATAAGTACGCGCCAAAATCCTTCGATGAAATTATAGGCCAAAACATTGTTGTTCAGTCACTTAGCAATGCCATTTTAAGGGGGAGAAGAATAGCTCCTGCCTATCTGTTTCAGGGTCCTCGTGGAACAGGAAAAACTTCAGTCGCGAGAGTATTTACAGCAGCTTTGAATTGTTTGTCTAATGAAGAAAAGAAACCATGTTGGCTATGTTGGGAGTGCATTGCCTTTTCCAGCAGAAACAGAACAACTATGCTTGAAGTGAATGCGACAAGTAAGAAGGGCCTAGATAAACTTAGACATTCATTGAAAAATCTCACATTATCTATGCCAACTTCTCGATATAAGGTCTTCATTATTGATGATTGCCACATCATTTCTCAAAAGATTTGGTCTTTGTTTATGAAGTATCTTGATGAACCAATACCTCGTGTAGTCTTCATATTTATCACAAGTGACCCAGCTAATTTGCCTCACTCTGCTATATCCAGATGTCAAAAGTACAATTTTTCAAAGGCCAAAGAGGTTGACATAATCAGAAGATTGAGAAGCATCTCTGAACAAGAGCATCTTGATGTTGAATCAGATGCTATAGATTTAATTGCTTTAAATTCAGATGGTTCACCAAGAGATGCAGAATCAATGCTGGAGCAACTGAGCTTACTAGGAAAAAGAATAACAACTACACTTGTAAATGATCTTGTAAGTTTGCTTTTAGCTTATCTTTATTCTGCAATCTCCATAAACAAAGTGATCATATCTTGTACTTATTTTGACAGTTGAAAATTTTCCTTACAGATATCTTCAAACAAAACCTGGTGATGAGTGACAATTTATTAATTAGCTTTTCACTGATCCGAATTCAGCATGATTTTTTTGTTCCTTCCTATGAAGTTTATGGCTTATGAGTTTAGTTGTTCAACTCTCTGGATTCTACATTATTGTCAGAATTTCTACCTTGTATTCTATGACAACACATTATCTTTTTCCCTTGGCTGATTTCCTTTGGCAAAAATTTTTAAGGGAAACTATTAGGGCATGCGACACAAATCTCAAACAGAGCGCTAAGCATGTGGAACTCTACAGTTTTGTTACATTTATGCGAAAAATTAAGGAAATGAGATGAATATATAATTTAATCAGTGTATTATCTTAATAAGATTTTCTCTTGGTCCTTTCTTAACTCTTTTATCTATATTTCTTACAAACTCAGTTGCTCTTGTGCTTGACATTAGTATAGATCAAGCAGGATTAGTCTGTACAAAGAGTATGTACCTTTTACCTTCTAACTCTTTCTTATTTGAAAACTTGCAGGTTGGAGTTGTTTCTGATGATAAGTTACTCGATCTCTTGGAGATAGCTATGTCAACAGACAATGCTGAAACTGTTAAAAGATCTAGAGAGTTGTTGGATTCTGGTGTCGATCCAATTGCTTTGATGTCCCAATTAGCTGGTCTTATTGTGGACATTATTGCTGGTACTTATGAGTTAACCAACTTGCAAATTCATGATACAGCTCTTGGGAAGCGCAGTTGTGAGTAAATCAATTTATCTTGATACTATCAAGCTCAAGCTGATGATTTTCTTTTACTATTTCCAATTATTGTTTCTGTTACCACTGAAGGGTAGACACGTCAGACAAATTATTCATTAAATTGCAATTTGTCAAGAGCCTCATCTTCTTATTTTTTTTTGTAACTGTCATGACATGCTAAGGTTTTAGGCTATTGAAGGTGATACAACACTAAAATTAAACAAAACACACAATGAACTCTTGGTATCAAAATTGACGCTGCATGGGGATAAATATCTCACATAGAGAACCAATCTCACAGAGAGAAATCTCACAAAAAGGAAAAGTTTATTAAAATTGAAAATCCTTTATATAAGGAGGGGGATATCACCTTTTACAAAATGAAACAGACTAAACAAACCTTAAATCTAAAAATCTTACCGCGAATTTTAAATCGCATGAGAATGCATGCTAGAAGTAACAGAAACATGTATAAATAGATGGAGAAAAGATCACCCTTCTCCAACTACTAATATAACAGGCATGTAAAAGGTAAATATATTATTCTTCCAATATTTGATTGTGAATCCAATAGTGGAAAGTTCTGTTTTGATTGTTCTATGTAATCCTCTACCATAAGCCAATTCGATAATTAAAATTTTAAATCATGCAGTGTGCACTAAGTTATTTACTTATCTTGAAATAAAGTTGAATTTTTATCAAGGTTGAATGTGGGTGGGTTTAGGCAAATCGAGTTGGTTCTTAACTGAAATTTGTTCTGACCAAGTGTTTCAGATCAATAAAAATACCTTGAAAATTTTCCCAAACCTAGTATTGTATATTAGATCCAACTTGAGTTGGGTCATGCCAGGCTTGTTATGGGATTTTAGGTCACCATCAAAGCAATTACTACTGTCAATACAAAAGACTTGCTTAATGCAACAAAAATGAAATTCTAATATTATAAGTTAACCATCCCTAACTAGAGATATGAAAAGACCTACTTAATGCAATATAATTATAAATAAAAAAAACAATATTCTTACATTGTGATAATCTTCAATACTAAAACTGTAGGATTTTTTTTAATGGTAGTCTTTCATCATGATACATACAAATTTCATGATGTAAATTAGTTCTGTTAATTAGGGACAGGGATGGCAAATTGGTTAGTTATGTATTTTTATTAAATATTGAATAAATTTTATATTTAATCAAACATGGGTTGGGTTGGCTTAACTAGTATTTTGAGATAGATATGTATGCCCAACCCATGATCTAAACACATAATACTTTTTGACCTGCGAACTAATCCGAAATCAAAGAAATCTAAATTTTTGAATTTAATCTACTATTCAGTGGATCAAACTTTTCTTCTACCTCTATGGTTTTGATCCAACAAGTAATGATCTTATGCCATGAGAAAATAGAACAGAAAATCTTGATTCCATGATTTGATTTCTCAATGTTGGCTAATTGAAACTAGTCTTTCTCTTTGCATTTTGCAATTCTTTGTCCTCTTTTGTTCTATTTACTAAACTTTAGCTCAATTCTGGACTTTTTTGAAATAATCTTGATCAATCCTTTTCTGAATTTTGGTTCATTTGATTTACTCTTAGGGTTTTGAAAAACTTGGCATGAATGTCTAAGTTTTAAGATTTTGCAATCATATTTTCTTAACTAACTTCAATGGCTGAACTCTAGGGATGGCCATGAAACTGGCTAAATGAAATACTGCAAAATTATTGAAATAATAACCAACACAACTATAATAACCTAGAATTCAAAATCAGGAGAATTTGATGCTCAAATTGAAAAATATGTTGTTGTTCACTAGCAATGGCTTTGTTTTGATCACACAACAGTGAAATTGGTCTATACACATTTCATTAAACTGAGAATTGGCTAGCTTTCTTCCTATATCTCATCCCGTTTAAAATGTTCAATTTATTAGATTTTCAAGGAAGCACTATTCCTAATGGTAGCATCAATTGGTTTTATGTTTCGTCGTTATTGTGATTGTGCAAATTGTTTTTCTTTTCCACCCAAGAAAGTTTTATTTCTGTTTTATAATCTATTTTGTCTCTTTATGTCTAAGAAATCTGTATAAGAATAAACTGCATTTCTGAATCAAGTAGAAGATAATTTGTGCCAAAATTCTTAAATTTTGAGGGCAACTGGAAAGGGGGAGGATAAGCCCCACCCTATGCATTCATGTGCAATAATAAGTTTTGTCATCAATGTTTCTTTATTTCTATATTTTACATGTTTACATGGAATTTATGGCATTGAGACTTGATTTTTATTACTTAACCTTCAAACCTGCAGTGACTGAAGCTGAGTTAGACAGATTAAAACAGGCTTTGAAAATTCTTTCAGATGCTGAAAAGCAACTACGACATTCTTGTGAACGTTCAACTTGGTTCACAGCAGCTCTGCTTCAGCTTGGAGCTAGTCAGTATTTAGAAAACACTCAATCGTGTAACAACAGCAAACAAAGTATAAGATATTCTGATGGTATGGTGTCTGGCACTGTCTATAACTCCAGATTCTGCAAGGACAGGTCTTGTTCTATTCATCATGATGGAATCAATTTACTTTTTTATTAGATTCTTTAAGCTCTATAAATATAGAATGTGGATGAAAAGTAGTTTCCTTATCTTGGAACAGGAGATCCATTGATAATTCCTTAATTGATAACCTTCAAGCAAATAACCCAACAAGGGCAAAGGTATACACATGTGCAACCCTAGATGAGCTACGTCTGATATGGAGGAGATGTATTGATCATTGCCATTCCAGGACATTGAGACAATTGCTACATGACCATGGAAGGCTAGTATCAATTACCGAAAATGAAGGTAGATCATTTTGACAAATTACGGTGGTTAGAAAATAAATTAGCAAACCTAGAGGCATCTTGTTCATTTTCTTATACACTTTCCAATGATCATGGTGTTGCAGGCATTCCCATTTTGCACGATGATATGACATTTAGCAATCTTGAGATTTGATTTAAATGTTCTAAAAATTATGAGATTGGCTAACGTGTTACCTATGGTTAGTACTGTTATCATGTACTAGTATTAGATAATATAGAGTATTGAAATGCAAAGTATTATAATCTATCAAAAGTGTGAAAATGGAAGCAAACACAAGTGATTCAATGTGTTTCTGGAACTACCCTTTCCGACTCTGCTAAATAAAAAATTCACTTTGCGGTGAAGTTTAAAATTAGAAGATAATTAACAGCATACGAGGTGAAGTATGGCAAGGCCAGGTAAGGGCAAACACCAATGTCAAAACCTGAGGGAGCCCCCTGCCCCCCCCCAAAACACCAATGTCATAATGGTGAGGTGAGGTCAAGATGCATAACAAAATTAAGGAATTCGTATAGCTCATTTTCTTACACTTTCTAATGATAATTGTTGTTGCAAGGATTCCCATATTGCACTATATTATTATATTTACCAATCTTGCTTTATGTTAATTTTCTAATAATGTATGATATATATGTCAAATTGATCTCACGATGGTTAGTACTGTTAGCTTGTGCTAGTATTAGATAACATAGTAGATCAAAATGACAACCTGCTAGAGCGGGTCTGCTAGAGGGAACTAGCTAAATTCTTGCAAATGCAAAACTTGTATAAATCATGATAATCTATCAAAAGAGTGATAATGGAAGCAAGTAAACAAGAGTAAGAAACACAAACAAAAGAGATTTAATGTGTTTTTGGAACTACCCTTTCCTACTCGAGTATATCCATCTAACATGACACCTCAAAACAATATCTACTAATTCACTCTCTTAAGTGAGATAATAAAGCAAGCCTCTACGAATTGAAAAGATGTCACTATAATTCTCTTTGTAACAATCCAAACACTAAGCTACTACCTCTATTGACTATAAGCACCTCCTAGGCTTATCTTCACCCTTGATCCTAGATTCCTCCTAGATCTATCTGGTCAAGTCCTTGTTGTTAGATATCTTCTAGCAAATGATACAAAATGCTAAAATCATTTTTATATACCCTCTAGAAATAATCACTCTCCCAAAGATATACAATAAATACAAGACATAAAAACATTCTAACTCACCCTGTACATAAACATCTTAACCTGATGAGAAGAGATATTACTTAGGAGACCTTTTGTAAAAAAAAATAGCCCGGTGCACGAAGCTTCCATTAGTATGGGGTCCCGTGGAAGGATCGGACCACATTGAGTCTATTGTACGTAGCCTTACCTTGCATTTTACAAGAGACTGTTTCCATGACTCGAACATCTGAACTTGGATCACATTATGAGACCTTTTGTAGTAAGGATAAAATCTTGGATTCAACTTTTCAAATCCCTTGACAGTCTTTGGCGCTATAGTGTAATGTAGGAGAATTGAGAGCATTTTTATGTCACCTTTGATATCAAAAAACCACCAAAAACAACTTTAAGGCATTGACCTCGGTGTTCAATTTTAGATTGTTTAGGTCGACTCAACTCAAGGAATTCTAACCATTGAACATGAATATGTTCAAATCTTGATCAACAAATAAATATCTTAGGTTGCCTCAACTATCTTGGTTGACGTAAGTTAAACATTTTGATCAACTCAAGAATTCTTCTCCAAGCTTGACATCTTTCTTCAAGATTGAAGTTTCACATGACTCCACACTTGTTCCATTCTTTCTATCACTGAAGCTTTTTCAAGAATCCGATGGAGTTGATGACAGATACGAGAAACATCTGAAATTCTTGGAATAAATTGTTACAACATATGGTCTTCTAGCTTAAATGTGCTGTCAAATATTAAAATATCATGATTTACACCGACTACCAAGGAAAAATGATTTCCCCATAGATAACAAGTGCATGATGCATCCAATTCTGAATTCTTTATAATATAACAATTAGTGAGCTAGTAAGTTCTCTGATCTACTTTAATGTCATGTTATTACTTTTTTTTAATATTGGTATTTTTCTAAAACTATTATTTTACTTTGTCTTATTTATGGTAAGCCGTAAGTAAAAGCGGTTGACATGATCCCCACTGACACTACATTTTATTTCTTTATTTTACTTGTAAAGCCCAAATGAGTAAGCCTTTATGGTCTTGTTCCAAATCTTAATGAAGTAGTGCAAGGCATTGAGGTGATAGTCAAAGAATTTGAACTTTTGAATTGAAGATGCATCTTATTGAATGCTTCAAGTCCAAGGATTCACCAAATTTGAGGAGTTGTCACTGTAAATCAGGACTTATGCTTCAAGTCCGGAAAGAGGGAATTTGTTGATGTTGGTATACTGGACACAGGTAGTGATGGCCAATGAGGATGCTTCTCAAAATAGTACAACTGACACTACCATGTGTTCACATGACAGGTGTGGGGATATTGCATCACACAAAGGACTTCTGTGCAGAGATCACACAACACAGGATAAACTTCAGTGTAGTAAGAATTTTGAGCAGAATGCTCATGCACCCTTGTGTCTCCACAGAATTTCCAGTAGGATGTCACACAAAGGAGGGATCCACATGGGTTGAGGCTCATAATGTCTCCACAGACAGTGGCGATGCTCTTGACAGTCGTTCTCAGGAATCCTGTAAGGAGGAGCTCATGCGAGCGTATTGGAAATTAAGAAATGTAAGAATTGTGGGTTAGATGGTATCCCAGTCACAATAGCTTTAATGTCATGTAGAAGTTAGAGTTTCTTCCTTGGCATCGCTAGGTAATACTCACTATCTGGATTTATGTTTGTTATTATATTTTTACACTTTGGACCTTATAATAGGTTGTATGGACACATAATGTACATAGAGGTCCTTAATAATTTCATTGCATATTTGTGGCTAATATCCATTTGCTTGAACCTCTTTAAATTTGCTATTTCATTTTCATGTAATTAATGTAATTTTAGTTTTCTTTAACCTAAAATTAATGAAATAAAAATGGTTTAATTAATTTGACCATTATTATCCATGTAACTTTTGTATAGAGTTCAATGGAGTGATAAAACTCATGCAGAGTATCTCAAATATTTGGGACAAACAAGACTTGGACGTGATGTTCAGGTGGATTTGCCAGTTTGCATGCCCTTTGTTATTCTTCAAGAGATTTTATTCAAATCAATTTACTCTAAATGACAAGAATAATATGCTTTTTATAATGGTGCATTCATTTTCATCTTTCTTTAACAGGTTCATCGATAGCCATCTGCTTTGTGATAGATAAATTGTGGATTTTGTTCCTAATTGAAATTGGTTTTTAGTGTTCTAACTTTGATGTTTCTTCAGGAACCTTGGTCGTCCTCATATTGTTTGAGAATAATAAGATAAAGACCAGAGCAGAGAGATATTTGAGCAGTATCACAAACTCATTCGAGATAGTCCTAGCTGAAAATGTCAAAGTCAGGATGGGTCTTCTACCAAAAAATGTTATCGATGCTTTTTCAGAATCTCCCACAGGCAATTCAACACAAAAGGTTTGCAGCAATAAGGTAGAATTAGGTACTTCAAGGGGTCCTTCCAATAAAGGTAGGCTCATAGGAACATCTTACTTGTCAGCAAATACTATGAATCACTCAGATGGAATGCAGCAAGCAACAGAAAAACTGGAGACCGCAGAGGGCTTCCTAGTTCCAACTGAAGGAAAATATGGATCGACACGAAGATCTCAGAAAGCAACCATGGATGAGCAAAGATTAGAAAGTGCCTGGCTTCAAGCTGCAGAAAAGTACACCCCTAAATATTTAAGTCACTCGAAACCAGAGAACAACCAAGTTCGACCGCCACAAAATAGTGTCACTTATCAGAATGATATCCAGACGCTTATCGCACTTGATGCCACATCAAAAAATAGGATTGATGAACTAGATCATGAAATCCAGGCTTTGAAAATATGTGAAACTGAGGACTGCCACAATGAACAAACAAAGGGTGCCAATCAGTATCCCTTTTCTCCAAGCCTATTGCACCAAGGGAACCAGTAAGTTAATCTATTATGTTAAATCAAGGTATTTGTTGTAATCTTATCAGTTGTTCCTAACTTTCAAAAGATAGTTCGAACACCTTGAATATAGCAATTCAATCCAACACGCTAAAACTCAAGTTAATACTGCACTCCTCTCAACTGTATCTCTAGATTTCAAAATTCTCCGTAGTTCATAATGTTTCGTTGTCCCCTGGTTTGGGGTTCTAAGACTACATGATTATACTGCAGGAATTACAAATCAGGACCTGGTTGCAATGGACTCCTATGTTGGAAAACAAGAAAAAACAACAGCAAAAAGGTACAAGTTAGAATTTTTAGCTCCAAATATTTCATACTTCATTGTCAATGTAATCAAACACCGAGCTTGGCCAACTTCTTGTTTGTCACAGGTAAAACATGGAGTTCGAGATAGATCGAAAAAGATCAGTGGTTGCCTTTCACTGTTTGGACAGTGCGCAGAGCTGAATTTGATACAAAACAAAACTGCCTAATAAGATCATTAAGACAAATCCTGGATGTGTTTCTTATTCTTGAATAAGTTGATGCTCAAAGTCTTATGTTCGAACGTGTTAATGGAAGAGCAAGTTCCAAGCGAACTCAAGCTTGTGTGCAAACTTTATTATTTCAAAATTAATTTCTAATTTTAAAACAATTTAGATTCATGGAATAGGTTTGATATAATTGCTATATGATTTAAAACACCTTAAATGAGTCTTTGTATACCTCTAAGTTTATATTATACTATATATGTAATTATATATATAAGAATTTTACCCTGAATACTCTTATCTTACACATCTATGTGCGACTGATTACGAACGGGGGCAACAGTAGAAGCATTTCATCTCATGGTTATCGGAGAATAAAATGCTTCTCTCTTCAAATTACAAAATTGAAAGAAGACTCATGAACACAAAAGAGTAGTCCTTTTATAATTTAGATCAATTTAAGTAAATATAATTAAAACTATTATATTAATTTAAGTCAATCTAAATTGAACAAGAAAGGTGCTCTAAAGTAGTCTTTATTTGTGAAGTTTTGGTAATTTTGATTCATATAACATTTTCGACCAAATTTGTTACATGAACATAAGTTAACTTAAATTGAAAAACAAGAACATTAAATTTTTTTCCAAACGTCTAAGGAACATAAAAGATATTATTTGTGAAATTTGAATCTATAGCATTTTTTTAATCAAAAAGTTGTTATATAGATGTAAACTAGACTAAATTGAAAAACAAAATAAAACATAAAATGATCTTTGGACTCCAAAGAGTAGGAGTGTGTTTTGTAAAATTTCAATAATATATGTTTATGTGATAGTTTTGAGTAAAATTATTACGTTTATTTAAATTTATAAAATTTAAAAAGAGAAGAGAGTTTAGTGAGAAGATTAAGGGTTTATATTTGTGATTGAGAATTTGAGTCCACGCAATAATTTTACTAAAATTGAAGAAAAGGTGACAATGTTCATCTTTAGTGGTCCAGTATCGTTGATCTCAGCTGGTTAAATATAGATAGGTAAATTATGAGAAACATTGTTTACCTCAAGTGGTTGAGTATCGCCTGCCCCAGCTAGATATAGATAGATAAATTATGAAGACAGTTTACTCTAGCACAACGACCCTTTGTATAGAGAGATCAAACACCCAACGGGGCCTTTTACACCCGTTAAGATTGATCTTAAAACTTATTAGAACAACCATCTATATAATTACTAACTGTGTCAATTCGTGGGCTACTAAATTATTATATGAACTCTAAAACATTCAAAATTGCAAAAGCAAAGAATGTAATGTCCAATGAATATAAGGAACACAAAATAGAATTCATATTTGATATTTGAGTAATTTGAGACCAGCTAACAATTTTGACAAAATTATTATATAAACTTAAAAAAGGACATCATATACTAGTACATTGGTTCATGAAGTAAAGCACAAGATGTCCATATTTAAGATTTGGATATCTAGATTTTAAATACGAGCAAAAGTTTTGAAAGTGACGGTAATGATCAAGTTAAGCACGTTGCTAACATGCACTTTCGATCCAATTATTTTAAGTTGAATGAGTTTAAAAATGTAAGTTGATATATAAAAAAAATCAAAGCATCCTCTTTTCTAAAGATAAATAAATAAAATAATCAGAGCATCTTTTTTCCTATTGATAAATAAATAAAAAAATGCTAAGTGCTTTCAACTTTTATCCAATTTTTTAAATATACTTGACCTAAAAACGTTAGATGAATTATAGTATTTTCTAATTTATCTTAATAGTTAGTCGTTGGAAAATTTTTATAGGAATAGATTTGGTCACTAAGTTATACATGATGTAAACTGAAAAAATATATAGCTAAATTAAAATTTTATATGAATTTTCTACTTATTTCTGCTAGCTCTAATCTAAGAATATGTTTCAATCGGGGAAGTAATTGACATCAAATTTTCTCAAAAGATTTTTATGAGGTCACAATTTTCCAGTATTGATAGATTAATTATAATTTTTTATGTATTTATATGGTTTCTAAATTGTCAATTTGTAAGTAGCATTTGTGATAACAAAAATAATAATCAAATTTTCAATCCATTTTTTCTATCTAATTTAATAATTTTATCAATATTTGCATTTTTTAACAAATAAAATATTGGTTTTTGGTTACCGTTTGCAAAATCTAAAATCTATTTTTATTTTTTTAATGCATCAAAATTTTTCCATGGAAATATTATTATGTCAATATCAAATGCAAATCTAAAATTAACTGAGTTGAGTTCTTTATTTATTTAAACTTCGTTTATATATATATATATATATATATATATATATAATTTACGTTTTTTCCATGCAAATCTATATATC